>JAMKCH010036151.1:0-15542 GCA_023653785.1 Ophioderma brevispina
CAAATGGCAGAATTGATGGCCATCGCACTGTGTGTCGAGTCTTTGGTACTGAACCAACTGTAGAGCCTCAAACTTATTGGAGAACTTCGTTGAGAATCCACAGACCTTAGCTCTAATGCTTCTCTGCATTGGTTTCTTGTGCTTCATACATCTTGCTCTCTCTAGTTTGGTTTTGATCGTAACGGAGGCTCTAAGCATGCGGTGGTCACTACCTGTGTTGAACTTAATAATGACTGATACATCGAGAAAGTTTGGGCTTATCAGTAATGTAATCGATTTCATGTCTTCTGACTCCGTTGGGGGAGTCCTGTCCATCGCCTGTTTGTCCGATTTCTGTAGAAAGTGTTCATTGATTTCAATCGATGTCGTTCAGCAAAGTTGATGAAGTTATCTCCAGCTGCCGTCCGCACCAGTCATAGTCGCAAAGTTACGCTGTCATGACTCTTCCTATGGATTATCCGCTGCCAAACTTGCATTGAAATCGCCCATTATAATATTGCAGTGGTTCTTGCTACTGCTGACTAGCTTGTCTATTTCCGCCTCATACTCAGCATCTACTTCCTCATCAGCGCTGTTGGTTGTTGTAAGTAAGCTTGGATATATTTACATGGTACTTGTTGTTGTCTTGACATTAGCTGAAGCACTCTGTCTGAAATTCCTTTGAAACTACTGACTTTTCCTGCTATACTCTTGGGTACTATAACCCACTCCTTTGGTGACAGGTTTGCCTCCCTTGAAGTAGAGATTGTAACCACTTCTGTTAAGGGTGATACACCCTTCTCTCCTTTTGTGGTGACAGGTGGTAAAAATGTTTTTTTTAGAAAAAAAGTGTTTTGGGGGGCTCAAATTCTAGACATTTATATATTGTATAAGCAGAAATTTATAATATAAATATCAGAGATTGATTTATTTGCATCATTATTAAAATTTGTTTTGGGCTAAGAAAAAATAAATTCTGATTTTCTTAAGTTTTGTAGCTCAAAAACATGATTTTTTGACCCAAAACACACCCTGCCACCAAAGTTTTTGACCACACCGCCATTTTTTATAAAAAAATTATTTATTATTATCTTTCGCATAAGTGGTTGCGTTTTGTTGTACGAGGGGAGGGGTCGACAATTTTTATGTCCGAAACGCTCCACTAGCTGTCAATTTGCTTTTCGGGGTGGTTTACGAGCCCAAAGATGGGCTTCATCTAATCCACTTCTTGGTCTGTCTTTGACATCACGATGCATCACCGTTTCAAACAGAAGTTTGCTCCACATATATACAAACACTGCGTCATCCCGCATATTGCTGGTCCATGTTCTGGGGAAGCACCACTTCGCGCTAAACTTATATCACGAGCCTCTTTTTAGGTAGATAATTTTGGCATGATGGTGCTTGATCACAATACCAAATGACCACTTCCAAGAGGTGACCCTCACGCAGTCTTACTGGCCTCTTCCAGCTTGCAATACTTACTGCGCTTTCATTCTTATAAAAGAGCATTATCAATAAGATGAGCCAAGATAATGGTCAATTTTGGCCACAGTGTATTTAGCTGCTCTTGATTGCCATTAAAGATAAGATAACTCCTACTACCCGTAGTGCTGGTTGATATCTCATTTCCTGTTTAGATCCACCAATTTATCTGGGCATGTTTTGGAGTGGTCAAAGGGTTCTTATCTCTGTATGCACTTTGCATATATACAAGGCGCAACATAGGTTAAGTAAGTATGTAGGCATATATGTAGGTATGTTTGTATGTATTTGTAGGTGTGTAGGTATGCGTGTATGTACGTGGGTAATTACGTAAGTGTGTATGTATGTATGCGTGGTTGTATGATTGTATGTAGGTTTGTAGTTATTGTGTGTATGATAAGCGTGTATTGTCTATATGTAGTATGTATGTATGTATGATGTATGTATGCATGTATGTATGTATGTATGTATGTATCATGTATGGTGAAGAAATAGCCACAAAAAGGAAAAAATTGAGAAACGAACCTAACCCAAAGCTAAAAAGTATCATCTAGAATGTTGGTATCTTCAAGGATGCCAATTAATTGGTGTCCTTGAAAGAGAAGTACGAGGTGGCCATTAATTCAGGTATGCGCATTAACCATTCGTTCCATAGCGTTCAGGGCAACAAAATTGGTCTAATGTTCGTCGTAAGCGAACGGAACACTTGGTTAAGCTCCCTCCGAACATCCCTCATCTTAAGTCTTACAATGCAAATACCTTCTGGAAAGGAACAGCTTTATTTGCTGGTAAGCCGTATCGTGCCATTAGGTCAGCTCTCATCAGCGTTATGAAATAATTCATGTTGTTAAAGTATTCTTGCACAAGGTATTTGTCAGATCCCATTGACATGGCTTTTATCACGGAATGAATGTCGTCCACTTGGTCCAAGAGACAGAATGGGAAGTTCCTCGCGCTGTATTTCAAAATTTCATCAAGGTCGTTCCCCCAGTGTCGTTTTTAGCAGCCCGTAGGCACGCCTGATAGTACCTTCAGCAACTTTGCTTTACGTTGTCTCTAAGGGGGACAGCTTCAAAACAACCCGATATTCGCGAACCAGTTTAAATATCGTGTGACGATAACGGCACAATTATTGTCTCTTCATTAGGAGGGTTAAAAAGCTCTCAGCAACGTTGGAGTACCGATATAATCTGCCAAGTTTGACGTGAATATCCGATCAAACCTGGGTTCTGACTCAAACCTGGAAAGATCGAGGTCCATGCAATTACAGATGTGGGCGCTAACAAACAACCTTCTGCCTTTCAAATATTCAACTGCTTTGTGAACTAGACTGGTGACATAGGCATGGTACATGACAACTATTGAGTTGTTCTGTTTGTGTTTTTCAACGAGAAGCTGATCCCACTCTTGAAAAGGTGAAATATTCCCTGGTATACAGTAATTGAATGGCATTCGCCTAGGGGATTTCAGGATTTCTTCGGCCTCGGACGCGGTATAAACACCACTCTCCATGTGCTATTAAATTATAACCGGTCAAAGTTGGATTTTCATATTCCATTTTTCTTTGATTTCCAGCAATAGTCGGTTGGAAAATTCCGCTTTCGAACCATTCTTCGGCTGATTTCAAGTATTTGGTTGGGACCTGTCTTTTAAAGTTTACGGTGTGCATGTCTGAACTTGAGTCCAATGAATACAGGACCTGGCGTTGTTTTTGTAGATTAATACATTTGGGATGAATTCTTTGACATTGTAACTCGAGCCATCCACGCCAAACCTCTCGCAATCGAGGCATATACAGTTCATGGACCTTTATCAAACCCTTCGTGGATTCAAATAGAGCTGGTCCAGTTAGTCCGACAAGAGTCTTCAGACAATCTGTTACGAGCTTGTAATCATAAGTTGACAGATGTATCGAGTACCATATCGAAGTCAAAATAGAGGCTATGTCATTATGCGTTAACAAGAGTGATCATTATATACAAGAAGAGGATATTCCGTGCTTGAACAAAAGGGTCAAAATCATTCAAAACTACCTCTATCTTTCCCAAGAATTCTTCTGGAAGAGATGCAATGGTGAAAATAACATTTCGAAGATTGCCGCATCCCACCGATAGTATAGCATAGTCACGACTCAGGTTCAGCTTCCTTTGACTTTGTTCCAGAAGCTCGTCACATTCATTTTCCTGAAGATTCAGCATATCAATGGCTAGTCTGTTACCGATATAATATGGTCGACTGAATGGTCCACCAGATCTTTTACGAAAGTAATCTCGTTCTTTTCGGCGGCAGTTATAACACCTTTAACGCGATCCTGGCAATGGGACTATGGTACTTCGTCTTGCATTTGGGTACAACCAAGGCGATGCCCGCAATACCATGCGTCGGTACAACCAGAACACTGCAATAAAGTGAACGTGGATACTGAGTTTATTTAATTGATTATTATTATTATTACTTTTATAAGCTTTTTAATCTAGTAGGTTAGGGAGAATGGCTATTGTTATGCACTAATTAAGACGTTTAGTCGAATTTCGTTTCCCCGCTAACCCAAAGTTATTCCAGTTTTATTCGTTTTGGATAACAAAGAATAAAATATTAATTTATGCAAATTAAGGGTAATCCTCTAGAATAACAAAGGATATGAATTTTAATTTAAAATAGTCCAGACTATATGTTACATAATGAATCATGAGATTTCCCCTTAGTATCATTTTAAAGTAATAATAATAATATTAATAATAATAATAATAATAAACATGATAAGTTAGGGGGAGGTTTAAATATTCATTAGGTTATAATGAGCTCTTATAGTTTATTTAAATTAATTAATATTCATATCCTTTGTTATTCTATGGATTATCCTTCATTTGCATAAATTAATATTCATATTCTTTTTGTTATCCAAAACGGAATACACCGCAATACAAAGGGAGGCATAGGGGGAAGGCATATTTGTCGCCTAACGTCGTAATGAGTAAATAAAAAAATCCAATTTCCGCCCTAAGGCACAGGATGCATATTATTATTTCAATTTTTTTATTATTCTTGTATTTTATGAATGAAATTGACATGAGACTTAAAAATTTTCTATATTTCGATCGGCAGTCTTCGAATTTAAGTCCAGATTAACCAGTAGTGAATAGGGCGTTGCAACATGCATTGCTGCTTCTACCAGTAAAACGCAAGACGAATTGTTTCCGCAGTTCCCACCAAACTCGGTGGTGCCGTACGCCGTGCCTTATATAATAAATAGAAAACGCAATTACTTGTGCCAAAATCTCATTTTTTAAAATTGGGGTCGCTCTTAAAAAAAGATGTGCTGGCATTGTTTAATCGGAACAAGCACCTTTAATTGTAAGGTTACTTTTGTGTTTCTCATCAGTGGAGACGTCATTCAAAAAGAAGGAATGGCAACATTACATTCTTATAATTATGGTGCCATCGTGTCCAACGTAGTCTAATCCTAAATCACAAGCTAGCAGCACGGGCTTTTGGTCAAAACTTTTCAACTTACTCACCCAACTAGGGCACATCGAAACGATAGGCCAAACGATATACTGCAACTAAGGATGATATAATCACAATAAATGATTCCAACTTTTAAGTTAACTGCTACAGAGCATTGCGGATTGTTGCATTTCTTTGGTCCCCAAACTTCGCATTCATGGTTGGTGTCTATACGGATCTTCTTTGCTACATTTTGAGCTACAATAGACTGCTATTCCACACTGTTTACAGATGTCACCGCACCACTATAACATGATGCTTACATCAACGTCAAGAGCGCAGTCTTAGCTTTCAAATGCAGTTTTTCTGTTCAATTTCCTTGTTTTAATCTGAAGATATGTGTAGTTAACAACGAAAGATAAATCATAAGTGTGCTACTTTTAAGGAAATAAGAAGGGGCTATATCCAAATATCTGCTACAGGACAGTTAAAGGACATTTGTAGAATTAGAAATTATTTTGTAACATTGCTCCTTGTGTAATTGTATTGATCTTAAGGTGTAATTAATAGTGATAAGATGCTCATTCATATAACAGTCAGCCTTTTCTTCAATTAGCAATACTCAAGAGGGTTTCAGAAATACAAATGATAAACAGGTTGAATTATTGGACGGATAAACACCATCTTCCCTGGTAAAAGTAGCACAAATGTGATTTTCTGGTTCCTTGCTTAATTAAACCACATATCTCGAGATTAAAACAAGCAAATTAAAAAAAAAAAAAAGGGAACAAACGCGGGCTTTTGAATGCCTAAGATTACGCCCTGACGTTGATATAAGTATCACGTCACAACAGTATTTTTAATTGCCAAAGAGGGCGCTTTTCACTTGCACAACTTTTTGAGACAGGCTGAAGATATCCCGAAAAAAAGTGGGTGACGATTGTTCGTATTGGTCTCATAGTCTAACATTTGTCATATACGTCATAGCTAGATCCTTGTCATCTGACATGGAAAGTCACATAACAGGGTATAGTTTAACTATTTTCGCATAAAACGGTATGTACCTTTTTTGCCCGGTATAATAACATCTTGTCCGGTATAGAGTAATTTTTGATTTTGAACCGTATAGTAACTTTTTTGACTGTATAGTAATTTTCCTCTTGCCCTAGCGCTAGTCTCGTTCTTTACTGCAGCTGAAAGGATATATATAGATGAGGTATATAAAACACATAATTACTAAAGGAAAAAGAGATGAAACGTGCCCTTTATTCGAGCCATAGTCAAAATTCTTGACCCTCGGTGATCTCGAGCCCAACTATTTTCCTCAGCTTCCGCTTCGGGAAAAAAACATTGGGTCAATAATTTGACTATGTCCCTCATATTTGTATACGGCAATAACTTTACTTGCATGTTGGTGATATCCCAATCAGTTTAAAAATGCATTTTCAATATAACAATCAAATCGTTTTCCCACCACTTTTAAACAACACACACTGATCCCCAGATGAGCATTGGCAACTTATAGCCCTATCCCTATGTAAGTATTGGTCAAACCTAAGACCCAAAATTTTATTTTAACTTGGTTTTCAATTTACCCCTGTACAACGCCCCACTAACGCCCCCCCCCCCCTTTGCAGAGAGAAACAGGGGTTTGAAAATTTGAACCCCCGTCATTTTCTGATCACATTTAGTCGCCTAATTGAAAATCCAAACAGAAACAAAATAAATTTTAGCATGGAAATAAAACATTTCCCATTTTAAATGCATATTATAATAATTAATAAATTTATTATTGTAAAAATTAGAGGGTCCTCTGTTACTTTATGCTGACTAGCGTCAGATAAAACAAGGCGCGCATTTTCAAATTCACAAAAAGTAACTACTTTTCATAGTTTGATTGACATTGTGCCTCCTGCATTAGTCTGGTCAACGCTTGCTGAGGGATAAGCATTAATGCATCAGTGGCGTAGCCAGGATTTTTGTTTCACGAGGGTTGCACAGTTGTGTTACTGTACCGAACGTGTATTGTACCGACAAAACAATTCCAGGCTCGCTACGCTCGCCGTTGACCCAATTTTTTTTTTACGCCGTCCCCCCACTTAGGAACAAAAAAAAAACCCATATCACGCGGGAGGGGGGGGGGCAAGAACAAAATGTTTCACCCAACGCAAAGATACTCATAGGGTACTAGTATTGACCAATTACGCAAGCAAACAAAAACTCACCAACGCAAAGATACTCATAGGGTAGTAGTATTGAACCAATTAAGCATTAATATATTAGTACGCCAATTTTCATGAAGCTTCTATCATCACCACCGCCTCAACAAAAAAAACAGCTTACAAAGCTTTAGAACAAATGTACCGAACGGGGACCGTTTATGTACCGACAAAACACATCTCTGTCTACGCCACTGTCATGATAGGGGGGTGCACTGACGAAATATCACAAAAGTCTCGAATTTCACATATGGTCCAAGCTAACACGGACTTATTTCTATGCGATGTCATCAGGACGATTATTAACCAAATATAGGTAATCGGTAATCTAACAAGAGTGGGGATACACGCAATTAAAGAAGACATTTTTCCTTTGCGCCACTTTGCATGTGCCTTATTAAGACTAGTGCAAGGGTAAATAATGCAATTATACTTATACGTAAATAAGAAGGAGCAAAAAAAAATGGTTTCATCAATTGGATATACCCTATCAAAACAAAATGCAATAAATAAGCACACCATTTTCCATTTTGTATTATCACATAAGCTAAATCATCAGAGTAAAACCAAAGTCTGTTAACTAAAATTAAAAATTTTAGGTGACAATGAAAACTATTCATCCCGCATGTAACAACTCGTAATAGCAACTCACAAAACCACTCCCAACTCGCATTCACAACTCACAACTCACATTGAGGAACTCGCAACTCGCACTCGCAACTCGTACTTGCCACTAGTGACTCTCAAAATACCTTCACTTGTTACAACTTGTAATTACACTTGTTATTAAAGAAACACGAGGACTTTTCAAAAGAAGCGCCCCTTTGTTTCAAAGCCCATTTTAGGATTTGTGTTCAAAAAACCACCTGGACCATTGTCTTCAAATATTCATATTAGCTGTTATGTAAATTTGTTTCCCTGGTATTGCTTTACTACCTCCATTCGTTTTTTAATTATATAGTATATAGGAAAATATTTAGTCTTCCAATTCTGAGAAATCCATTCTGAGTTTTTAAAACACGATTAAAAAAGTACAAACCATGGGCCAAACACCTTCTTTATCTTCCCACAAATACCACTTCGTGCCAACCTTGACCCAATCCGTCCATGTGCAAAGTTATATTTTTTTTTTTACCGATTATCTATTTAGCCGCCCCCGTACCCGGAATCGTTTCATATATTTTACCAATACAGAACGACCAATTGCCGTCCCCAGAGGGGGGGGGTTGTGGGGGGTGGACACCCCCCTTTACAAAATTCTGGGTCGGCAAAAATGGTGACGTGTCGGGCGAAAAGGTATAAATGTCGGCGCAACTGATTGAATGGGTGGATATCGGTGTGCCATCCTCCACATCTGTTGTTGTTTGTTGTTTCCTAGTGTAAAGTATCTTGATTTCGGTTGCGGATGACCCCCCCCCCCCCCCACCGCTCTTCAGAATTTCGAACGCTAGGAAAAAACATTGGGTCTACCTGCGAGCGCAGCGGGGAACCGACAATTTAAAATTTGAATCCGTCCCATGATTATTTTGTTTGTCGGCAGCACAGACTCAACACCCCCCCATGAAAAATGGTTCTGGGGACGCCGCTGAAAAAGACCATGTCGAATTGATTTCCTAAACTTAGCTTACAATGCATTTCCAAGAATGGAACAGCAAAAAACACTGTCGTTTAATGAAACAAAAAAAAAAATAGTGCAACCCAAGGCGTTTTTGTTATTCTTTACCACGTCTTCTTAGCAAAACCAGACTTTACAAGGTGCAACAGAGATTTTGAGGCAATCCAATATTTTGCCATAATAGTAATTTCAGTATAGATTATTATAGACACGCACTTGATCTCTTAACCCTGGTATTTGGCTACAGAAATGTCTTAAAAGAGAGAAAGAAAAAAAAGGTGATTTGAACTTGCTTATATTTCAATATAAAACATAGGCTGATTTGTATTTGCTCATATACGAAATTAGAAATTTCTCCATTTGCTCTAGTACCCACCAACGCACCCCACCACACACCCTTTCTCAGCCCCCT
Source organism: Ophioderma brevispina (assembly GCA_023653785.1). NCBI lineage: Eukaryota > Metazoa > Echinodermata > Ophiuroidea > Amphilepidida > Ophiodermatidae > Ophioderma > Ophioderma brevispina. Next base: position 9,158 of record JAMKCH010036151.1, read on the forward strand.
TACTCATCTCTCCACGCAGAGGGATTTTTTGATGGAAAGTTGTACATAAAGCGGCAAAACATCAGCAATTTCAACATATTGGAGCTGACCCCTGCTATGTTGAACATCTACTCGCTTGCACACCTTTAAGGGGGCGAGTTGGTGACACTAACGACTATATGGCCTCTCCATAATGGCCCCCCGCACTTGATCAATGTTAAAACTCTATTAGGTTTTACACTTAGCTTTTCCTGCCTCTTCCGCACAGTTCACAATGACGACCCACTTCACGCCCCAGACCGTTCAACATCACACAGCCCCTGCTCAAAGTGAAACACAGCCGCACATCTGTTGAAACATGACCACGCAATTTCTTATGATTTTATTGTTTTTTCTTAAAAAACAAAAAAACTCCCCACCCACCCCCCAATATTACCTGCTAACAGCTTACCATTATATTTCACCACCCCCAGGGCGCAACTATTTAGCACATTTAAAAAAATATTTCCGAGCAATACTGAATTTCTAGGACACAAAATCATTTTGTACAATTGATGATAAATGTATCTCCAATAAGAAATTCCTAAAATTTGGATAAAATAAAATAGGTTTAAAAAGTAATTAAAATAAGTCAATCATTTTTACCCAAAATGGCCATTTTCTGAAAAACTACAATTTTGGGACAAAAAATGCAAAAAATAAAATAATTTGTTTATATTAAATTAGAGTTGCTTCAAAATTTCACAATGTTTGTATGAAGATCAAACAATTATATCGGTTTTCAAACCTGTACAAGTAAATTATTTACATAAAATCTTGTTTTTTCGCTTTTTCCCCAAAGGCCGATTTTACATACTAGTAATGTTAATGACACCAATTTTGGAAAAATCTCTCATTAAATTATTAGGAAGACCTTACACCTTCTCTTATTCAACTGTTCTACATAATTGTGCCAATACATTAAACTAGTAATGTCTGGACCAAGGATTAAATTTTTTCAATATATGGCCTAATTTACATAATAATGAGCTAATGGATGAGCTATTTGCATAATAAATGTGCTAATTGCATATTGGTTAATTTTTACAATATTAACATTTACTTTCTACTGAAGATAGTTTTTTATGGGTTACTTCACAAAACAAAAAATTATGCTTCTGTATCTGAAAGCAACTATTTTCACTGAATTGGTTCACCAGGACTCGCCCACTAAATGCCTCACATAACACACACACACAGTGACACACGCACACCACACATACACAGCTAAACAAAGAAAATGATCGAGATAGTGCAATCTATTTTACCATGGTCAACGATAAGTCTACACAAACAAAACCCATTAGTATTAGAATATAAAACGTACTACAAACCTGATATAGCAGCAGCTTCTTGAACAAGCCGTTAGTGTGGGGTTTAATATGAGGAATGAGGCGGTCCGGGATAAGTATTTCCCACGGTGAATGAAGTTGTGTCACAGCGTCGTGAGATTAACGATATCAATCCGTCATAGAGATGTTCTGTAATGGAAAACTAAATCTCAATATACAGACTGCCCCAATATACAATCAAAGATTTTTTGGCCCAAAAAGTTTAAGTTTCATCTCAACTGGAAGTAACTGATTCTTATTTAGGAATGTCCAGCTTTCGTGAGATTTTTAATTGGTGTAATTGTGCGAGTATGGTTCAAGATTTATGGCCAATTATCTGAGACACTTGAAAAACCAGTCGCGCCAATAATTCGGCTATCCCGATATCAACATAGTTGCCATGAAATCAACTTCAAGAATGCGTTATTGAAAAATAAATCAAAATTCAGTAGAAGTGCTTCTCCTGTGCTGTAGTATAAGTATAAAGTTATAATATCACAATTGCCAATTAACTACATGAGCATTGGAAAATGGTTCAAGTAAAACATGGTCAGTAGACTGAGGACCACTCATAACCAGTTTTGGATGCATCTGTTTCTTTTTCAAAACTTGGGTGCTTTGATAATTGATTCTGTAGCAATATTGTTTGTGGATCGTGGAATATGTTTTCACATTCAGATGAACTATATAACTTAGTTGGGCACGTTCTTCTTTGTGAGATTTATCATCGTCGAGCAATATCTTCATGGGGAGAGGAATCAGTTTTCTTTTGTTCCCTGTCAAATCAGAGATGACCTACGTCTTGCTTTTGTTCAGGAGTATAATTAATTAAATTTCCGTTTGATTTACATGACAAACAAATAAGCGTTTTTACGAAGATTCCACCAGTACCCTCGCGTCTAATACACTGTGATAATAGCAAATTAAGAAAGGCGTTGTTTTGTGATACTGACCATTCATGATTAATGGATTTTGACCACCACCGACCAGGTTCGTGGTTACCGGAGCTATCATATCATACGGTCCAAAAATATAATCAAAGATTGTTATTTTTATGGCAAAAAAGTTAAGTTCATCTCACTTGGAAGTAATGATTCTTGTTTAGGAAGGGGGGGGTGTTTCCACTTTCGTGTTTTGGGGTCTGGTGGTCAAGAGTTATGACCAATTAAATCTGAGACACTTGAAAAACCAGTCGCGCCAGTTTCGGCTGTCCCGATATCAACACAGTTGCCATTGAAAATCAATACAGATATTCCGTTATTGAAATTAAAATTAAATAGGTAAAAGTGCTGCTGCCTTTGATATAACAATCAAATTACATGTAGCATTGGAAAATTTGATTTCTATCACTTACATCTTGTTGTCTCGGCCAAACTCCAGGTTTCAGCAGAACCATAAAACCACCCGTTGAAAGTAAACTGAAACCTTTGAACACCACGATCCTTTTCTTTATTGTAGTCGATGGGAACATGTCCTTCTATGCTTTGTTTTGTAGTCTCCATCGGGGGGCTAGAGGAGAACAGTGTAAATTCATAATTAATATAAAATCATATAATACTTCTGTCCCCCCAATAGAACTGGCACCTTTTCTTTGGAAAAGAATAAAATGTCACTTCACTTTCATTTCCCCATATCAATGACTAGTGGATACACATAGACTTCGGCAACAATGGAGTTAAGATATTCCATCACCGGCCCGGTATGCGGTTAGAAAACACTTCAAATCCCTTTCATCTGGGAGTGCAGACCATTGTTATATTGTCGTCGCAGCTGAAGAGTTTCAGCTGTTACGCTCCCAATTTAGATGAGTACTTGTCAGGACAAAATACTTAACCTCTTCACGATAATAAAATTTGAGCTTCTATAGTTGCGTGTTCACTTAACTTTGGCCATATTTTTCATCATTTATTGAAAAGGAAAGAAACAGGACAAACCTCATGAGAGAATGTTGCTGGCAAGCTTTGCCCTAACAACTTTGTGCAACGCAAATCCGTAAACTTATTGCTTACCTCATTTCTATTCAATTTACCGCGTTTTCAGAATAAAATTTAGTGTCAACGACCTATATATAAATGAGTTTTTTTTTTGTAAAAACACTGGGTAGTTATGTGAGAGAGGACGTGTATTTGTCACTCAACCCGCAATCGTGGAGGTGGTAACACTGCTATAACAATGGCCCTACATACCAGGCCCATTGTAATATCTTTAGCTCAGGGTTAGCTGAAGTCTATACATATCCATTGGTTCTGATATGGGCAAGAATTAGGTGACTTTTATATATTTTTAAGAAAATGTGGCCAGTTTTATGTGCGGGAACAGACAGTTATGTGATCCGTAATAATTAGTATGAATTAACACTGTTGGTTTTCCTTAGCCCCCAATGGGACTACAGAATTTGTTATACAGTTGGTTATTGGGTCACGTCCCATGGGTCTATTGTTCTTGTCAACACTGGTTTCTTCGTTCTGTTCCTCTCTGATAGTGGTGATGAGCGAGGGTAAATTTTGGCCATCGCATTAGAGCGGTTGTTCGCACTATATCAGGGGCTGCTCCAGGATTTGAAAAACGTCAAAATTACGCGTGGGGTTAAAGTCTGAAACTTGTCCAAAAGCTTTCCAAAATGGGCGATTGGGAAGATTTTTCAGAATACGGAGGCGCGCTCCCCCCTCCGCCCCCTCCCTGGATCCGCGCCTAATATTGACCACACAGAGACTTGTGCTGTCCCCTTAGTTTCAGAAGTAAATTCCCAAAATGTACATTAATTTCATGATTGTGTCCCTCACTGAATCCCCCATTTCCCCCTACAAAATAATTTCCGGTTTCTTTCACGGTTTAGAAAAATAATATATTGATTATCTCAATGCCTGATAATACATTCACGTTGATCTCTACAATAGTTTATCCCCACAAGATGCTACACACTTTATAACTTTAGTTTCTTGAATCTTGAACCTTCAGCACCTTCCCCATCGTATTATATCGCTTGGGTTCAATTGCAAATCTTTGGGCAAAAAACTACCGCAACGCAACATTTCAGTAAACCTCACTCTTAACAAATAACTGATCGACATTTTACTTCAATTTTCGATTTTGCAATCCGGATACTTTAGTATTACTGATTTTAAAGACACTATCATTTGATTTGCTAATCCTCAAATCCGAAAAAATCATCAAAAACCAGATTTTGGCATTATGTACGACATGTATCCTAACTACCCTGCAAATGATAAGACCAGAGCACCCTAATAGGACAGGAATCAGAGATTTTAGATATTATTGTCCGTACGGACTTATGACAACACGTAATTGGAATGGAGATCGTATCTATCTTGGGAACACTGCACGTTTTTCTTTCCTTCCTTTTCTGTAGTTCTACAGCTGGAAAAGGTACCTTATGAGAATTCTACAGACTTCCTTCACTTTGAAGCTATTTCCTGCAAATTTCAAAATATTTTGCAAATCACTATAGTGTCTTTAAATCCGTAGTATGAATAAGACATCTATTGAAAACAAAAAACATTATTAACAAACAGCCCATTAACTATTCGGCAGCATTATTATTGCTTTTTTGAATTACGACTAGCTAACCGACATCAATCACTAAGAGCACAACTCCTAATTTTGAAGATCATAGTGGACAATGTGACGATTTTCCAGGAATTCTAACACTAGTATAACATTGTTACAAACTACCACGCACAGTATTTAACTAGCTTATGTAGATGCAACGTCACATGTCACTTGAAAACTTCTTTCTTTCTCGTGTTTTGTACAACAACCCTCACATTTGAGCACATTTACAAGCTATTTGAGGTTTTCACATGACCTATATTGTATTAATTTTTCGTAATTAACCACACATACGCACACACAATAATGTCAAAACTTACAACATAACCATTCGTTACACAGGCGAGCCTGAAAATGGATGACCGGCGCGCCACCTCGGCTAGCTCTCTCCGCGCTGTTTTTTCTCCATTTTATTGCCTTTGATGACTATGAACTTCTGACTGCTACATTAGAATGTATATTTATTCTTCAGTGATGAGATTGATAGGTTGGACTTGTATTTTCTAAACGGTACATAGTTGCTATATTTTGATATTTAGTGGACCACTGTGTACCATATTTTTTGGCCATTGCTGGTGTATACAGTGACTCCATTGTTCGCCCGGTACCTCTACTTCATATGACCGCATGCTTGAATACCAATATCGCGTAGAAGTCCATACCAATGTTGTTTTGTACTGGCCTCATTGTTTGGTCATTCATGTGTGCAATGTCAATCGACACTATTCTTTCTTATAAAACTGGATGTGTACCAGGTCACAAGTGTGTATATCACTGCACCTGAAAAATTAAACTTGAAATCATTAAAAATTGTCGCCGATTCCTGCCATGGTCATGAACTTTACTGTCCACCGTCTACCAACGCTTTAATTAACAAAACTGCTGGTCGCCAAAAGGGTGGCGTAAGCGTGGTGTCTTGGGGGTGGAAAGAAAAGGAGATTCGTACTGTTGTAACATCTTATAGGAGCATTGGTTCTATCAATGGCACTGCTAACACGAATACACTACCAGCGTTAATTATTATACTTAAATAATGTGACAGTTACTTTAAGAAATATGTAGATGTTCATTTTTGATGCTCAGTCCCATCGGAAATAAGTCTACTACTATTTATGATTATATCCTAGACAGAGATATCGATATTTTGGTTATTACTGAAAGTTGCTAGGGAGGAAGACCCTGTCATTATTGGTGAATGCACTCCATCGGGGTACACGTTTCTCATTTCAATATGCCTGGTGATAGGCATTGAGGCTCGCTATCATTAGTAAATCCATTTGAAGTTGTCTAGATCTCCAATTGATATTGATACTAACACTTTGAGCATGCGTGCGTAAGTGATCAAGCAAAGACATTCCGTTTGATCGCAATTTACCCCGCTCCGCCCTCCAAGGTGAATGGTTTCAAACTTCACATGTTCCTTGACGAATTTGAAGATTCTCTGTGTTGCCTCAATTTTGCCGGTA
>JAMKCH010036152.1:0-14817 GCA_023653785.1 Ophioderma brevispina
GGGACATACGGACGGAGCCCATGTTATAGTCCCTCCCGAACTTCGTTCGGCTGGGAACAAAATAGGAGTTTCTCTGAGATACAAAATGTTGACCACTTCCGGTATTAAAAATTTGGGGATTCTGGGGACGAGGCTATTAGCGATAGGGCCATGGACCTTGATCTTTGAATTATTTTGGTATGATATTAGTACCAGCATTTATAAGCGTCCAAAGGAACGGAGGCTGGGTTCAGAAAGTTCTTAACTGGGTGTTTTTAAATTTGAATATGGAATTAAATTGGTCTTATTTAGAGATTTTTTTTTAGCCTCTTTTCCATTTTTTTAAACCAAATTCTAGGGGTGGGATTATACTCCAGCACAGGACTATACTTGGACAATTGCAGAGTAAGTGGAGTAGTAATGAGTAGCCTACTTCTTATGATATGAGAGGCCTATAGACAGTTCAATATGTTGAAACATAACCTTTAACAAAAATTATACCAAATTAACACCAGAGACCCAGGACCATACCACCAGGCAAGGGTGTAAACATATTATGGTAGCTAGAGGGTTATTTGGCACAGCAAACGTTGGATGGAATATAAGTAGTCTAAAAGAGGGGATAATGTTCTACTCGCAGGCACACCCTGTAGGAAACAGCAACAAACTTTAGAATCAATCGCAGTGGACAGTCTTCAGATCACATCGAGCCCTTAATACAGGTTGGGTCAATTCCCTATCAAAGGCGCGAGGCACGAACTGTATGTCATGTATGTACACGTTATAAATACAGCTATTTGTCAGTGTGAGTCTTCAATCAGATGTAAAACCAGGAGAGAGCTCTGCTGCTTTATTTCTGTACTTCTACAATTTCTCCCCAGTCAATAAAATGTGCAAGTGCTAGGTATATGCGTACGCATATGAAGGAATTTGTCAAATGTGTACAATTACTTTGAAGTTATCAAAAAATGACAACAAAGCACTGCACCAAATTCCACATCATTACCAGGTTCCGAGTTACGGGAGAGAATACCATATTTGCACTCAGCCCACGCACGCACATTCAAAACTACCCTAGTTATATATTTCAATATGGTATTATTCCTACTGTCATTTGCACATTCATGTAAACGAATGCATGCTGATCTAGAACCTGCCAATGGCAACCCCCAGTCACGCTGGGTACTTGACCAGGGTTAAATATAGACGAGCTAAAAAACAGGTGATGGGCTATGGGCAACTTGGTCTATTACGCTAGAAAATGTACCAAGCAATTTAGCGACCTAAAATGTTAGAAATGCCAGTACGTAGCACTCAAAAAACATCTGAAACTTGTGAGACCAAAACAAAAACTGGAAAAAAAATGCATACATTGGGTACCAAAGACCACAAAATTAACTAAAATAAAACAATGCAGAAATTGGACTAAAAATTACTTATTAATATTCTGAAAAATGGTTATCTCAGAAGTGATGTTGCACAAAGCTCTTGTATTGTTCTATTTTTTAATACAAATAATAGAAAATATTATATAGCAAGAAGTAAAACATGTTCTTTGGGAAAAGAAATTATTAAATGCATGATTGAACCTTTAAAAATTGCCAACACAAAAAGCATACCAAAATCCGATTTAGTGACATTTCTTGCCTACGGAAAAAAAAAAATAGTAATGTTACGGACACTGAAGTAAAGCCACAGTAATAGAGGGAAGATTCCATTTGGTAAAAAGTAAATTATACACTGAAAATGCATAGCAGATTATAGCTTATTTTTTTCTACAAAAATTACGTAGTACACTGTACATTTGTCTACTGGATGTACACATGCCTAATGTAGCATATCCCTCCTATGCCGTGTTTGTTATATTTTGGCAATTTCAAAAACCATGCTGGCAAATAACACCTACATGTAAATCCTGCCACGGGCCATGCAGGAGTACCAAATTACAATTGACACAGACTAATTGAGACTGGAATTATGCCGTAGTAAAAGTAGTTAAAAACAAAGTTTTTTTAAATCCGGTTTGTCCCCGCAACCGGGGGTGGCCGGATTTTTAAACATGTGTTCAAATAAACATGTGTTCAAATGGCATTCAAATTGTATTGATGGGCCAAAGTTTAAAGCAAAGTTCTTCAAGCATTTAAAGGTGCAAGAGGATTTCACATATCAGGTATCCTAAAAAATCGAACAGTTACTGATTTGGCCCGCGATGAAACGCGTTGCATAAAAAATAAACCCCACTGAAAGGATTCAAGTGAGAAATTGTTTCTTTGATACAAAAATTGTGAAATTTCTAATTTCGTAATAGGAGCAAATAGTGAAATCCAGCCTGTTTTGTATTTGAAATTTTAAGAAATCAAAATCAAATTTTTCTCTCTGTTATAAACCTTTCGTAGCCAAATACAAGGAAGAAATCTATGATTGTCTAATCTATATGGGCAATCCATATTATGACAAAATATTGGGTGCTTCAAAATCTCCGTTGCACCTTTAAAAGCATTGTGAATCTAGTAAGTATAAGAGTTTATTTATGATCTGGGATTGATAGTAAAGTAGGCTAATAAAAAGAGAAATTTATACGTTCTTACAATGTTTCAGTAGCAACACAGGCGAAGTCTCACCGGGAGACTCATCAATAAAAGATTAACCTTTGAAGGGGCCGGATGCTCTAATCGTATCTAAAATGAAATGAGTGTGAAGAGCCCAGTATTGCTAAACCTAAATCGGATACAAAGCACTAAAGATTTCAATTTATGCAGCTCTCATCTTATCACTTACCCGCTAAATCTGTCAAAATAATCCAAGATGTTGATCCGTCTACGTGATATAGCACAGAGGTGGTGGGTTGAGATAGTGTATCATACATCCCCACGGAGGGTTGCCCACGCTGCCAGGCACCTCTTCCAAATTCAAATGCCAAGTTCATTTATAACTTGGGCCTACCTGTGTATCCCTTTTTAAATTTGGAGCACAAGGTTTTTGGGTGTTTCCCCAACCCCTTAATATAATAGTACCCCCCTTGAGAGGTGGCAACGAGGATTGTCAAAGCACTCACATTTTTCGATCATATGTAGGCTTTCATAAGATTTGACAATCATAGGTTTCTTACTTTTATTTTTGGTACAAGAATGTCTTAAAGAGTGAAAACAAAAGGTGATTTTCACGTGCTTATATATTTCAATATAAAACATTACGCTGATGTTTCGATTGCGTCTATCGGACAATTAGAAATTGTACCATTTCTCGATAACGAAGAAATAAAATATCAGGATTAATTATTTCACAAGGGGATATTTTGAGTTAGAAATAATTACATTAGTGCAAAAATCAGATTCAATTTAAGGCACACCTTTTATGTGAAATCTTCAGCGCCACCTTGAAGTTGTCTAATGCTTAGTGTATGATGCTTAAAAAAGTTGGTTTGGGCATTATCAAGCAGTAAAAATAATGGTAAGTCATATTTCTAAGCCTTGAAACACATTATACTGTGCTATATATAGTATATTTTTTAAAGAGCATTCATGCATGGTCCCTACAATTAGTAAGCTTAATCGATATGAACTAGGATAGTTCATCTAAAAGTCCTTTCACAACATAAAACCCTCTGTTTTGAAAATAGCTAAAAAAGCAGTCAATCATTATTCATTCAGACAGAGAATTATTGGCGGGAATGAAGATTTGTCATGTTCAATCCAAGGCACACGCTGACCTTTAACAGTGAATATATTGAACAGCTTCTTTAAAGTGCAATGAGAGATTTAAGTCATCCATATTTTCTTGATATGTAGTGATTTCATAGATATTAGACACCAATAGATCCTGTAACTTTTGTTTCGACTAAAGTTAGTAACTTAAAATGAAAAGGAAACGTGATTGTTCATGCTTAATATTCAATGAAAAACCTAGGCTGATTTCGTATTTGCTCCTATACGAAAATTAGAAATTCCACAATTCTTGTTCCAAGGAAACAGTTCTCAGCTAATCCTTTCACATGAGGATATATTTCGATATAGAGCTTTACACCAGGCAAAAATCATAATTTTATTATTTTTTAGGAAACACCTTATTTGAAATCTCTCGTTTGCACTTTTAATACATGGGCCAACAAAATGTTTTGTGGCCAATTGCCATAGCCCTTAGATGTTACAATAATTTTTCAATACTTGATAGATTTTGGGACACACAATCTTCCACAAATCATCATTAGTCACACTAACTTAACCTTTTTATGGCACCTAAAATTCTAGTAGGGAACTTGCCCTTTGACCAAAGGACATGAGGTTAACACAAGGTCATAATTGCAATCCTGACAGTAAACATACTATAGTAGATATGTCACAATAGAGAAAACTTCTGTAAATCTGTGGTATTACTAGTATATTTTCCCCTGTGGGACCTTTACCTATGTTATGAAGTTGACCTCAGATTTGTTTTGAGCTCAGGTAAGCGGTCGTTTGACCAAATTTAGCAGTCATAAGGCATTTATGCAAATTGACCTCTAGATAACCTTTGAGTCACTATGAAAACCCTGATAACAAGTCAGACTGTCCTCCCGATCTTCATGACAAAAATCAGCCCCCATGTCAAAGCATAGGCAATGCCAAGCCCAGACAGACAGACAGACATTTGTACAGATGATCTTTGACCTTTGGGTCACTCTGAAAATCATGAAAACAAACCTCAGACTGTTCTCCTACAAATCAGGCTAAATATCAGTCCATATGGCACAGACAATGAAACGCCTAGCCGGGACAGGACAACACATTTTTTAGAGTATAGATACAGGGGGAGTCAAAAAAGATTTACACTCGATTCAGAAAACAAATATTTAAATAGTTAACAAGTTCAGAAATTGTTTTTATATATGGAAACAATAGCTCATTATATCCACTATCATTGGAAAAAAATCTAAAGTTTTACCTTTTCGCATATTGGCAGATATGGTAAATTAACTGAAAGCCGCCAAAAACCATATTGACGACCACGGTTTTACAGTTCTTCACGTCCACAGCAGCAAACCCATTGATTTCCTACATCTAATGCTCAATAACTTTTGTATTTTGTTCTAAGCAAACTCATTAGTTTTACCTAATCCATACAACTGTTTTTTTGATAATATTTCTTAACGTAGTCAATGATAGTAGCGTAACAGGGCAGGGGAAGGACGGATTGTCCCCTCCTCTCCATTACCAAGGAATAAGCTTAAGCTAGTGGCAAAGCAGGAAAGTGGGAAAGGACAGCAGAAATGAGTACAGAAAAGAGAGGGAAGGAGAGGAAAGGATGAAATGCAAAGGGAAAAGGCAGATGGACGTTGAATGTGTGTATGTTCATATTGAGTCCCCGGCCACCCCCCCCCCAATCATGGTATGGAGTCGGTGGAAAGTGTGGGTCAACTGGCTGTATTGCACAGGGTTGCCCATGCACATATTGGCATTCACTCTCCACAAAAAGGATATGTGAATAATTCAAAACATGTTATAAGAATGCCTTCAAAATATGGGTGTAAGATCCATAGTTTGTTATTGATTTCAAAAAACTGAAATCTGTTGACCATTTTATCATGGTGAAGGTTTACAAAAAGGGATCAAAAGTAAGCAGAAAGAATGTCATGATTACTTTTGTGACTCATCAAAGTCTCTTGGCCAAATTCAACAACAGTGATTCCGTGGACAGAATGAAAAATGGGTACTATCTTTAAGTTAGCATAACGTCGCAATGCAAAGTTCAAAAATCAATAATTCAAAATTCTTCTAGTAGGGGAAAGACGTAGTGGTTTTATGTGATAGTCGGTATCTTTGATAGATATTTCACCGCTTTAGAAAAATCCAAACCAAACCGAGTGTGTCATCTTTTTGACTCACCGGTATGAAAACTTAGCAGTAAGAAACGTCGCATTTAACTCGATGTAAACAAATAAGTATTCAAATCTTCTGTAACATGGTGTACAAAGGGAACAGGTTAAAACCGCGAGTGAATTGACACTGATGGCACACCTTTCATTTAAGAAACCCACATAAGCTAATTTTCCTCATTTGATGGCTCCCGATTCAACCCCAACCACTTTCCCTTTCTCATCAATATACCAAAAATCTAAAACTGTACTAACCCAGTCACAGACGATACTTAGTATTTGCCAGGAGGAAAAGCAATTTACAAATTGGGGCATAAGTTAGAGTTAAATTGCAAAGAGAATGTTTACCTGGTACTGAGAGCAAATTATGGAAAAACAAAATTTTTCCCCTCTTTTCATTTTCTAGTATGAATTAAATGCAAGGCAAGGTCCTAGGACCCTCTTCAAAATTATACAAGTAACTAAGTTTTGTTTTTATTTTGGCCTTAAGGTTAGGGTATCTGTTTATAGTGTAAGGTCCCTAAATAAAAAAAATTGTTCGTACCATTTAAAAGGGGGGTACATATGGAACTCTTTCCAAATGCAAACTTAATTCAAGAGAAGACAACTTTTGTAAAGAGCAAGTAAAAGGATTACCAAATGCATCTCAATTACACTAATTTCTTTGTTAAACAATTTCAATTCAAAATTGGCTTAAAAGGTTCACATGGAAGCCATGGCAGCATCATGATTACAGAATCCCAGAACTGCGGAGAGAGAATACGATCAATGACGTTAAAATTCTTGCAAATCATCATCATCTTTTTTCGTCGTCAAACACCAATCCAACAAGGTCATGATGATTATTCACGTCGCTGATCAGAGCCTCCCCTATGGCCAATACTGTCCGCGTTGCTTTGTAAAATGACCATTACCTCACTGTGCCCCCAGTTTAAAAGATGCGCCAAGTAAATTAATTTCAATTCTTTACTGAACATCTATTGCAAAAGGGAGAGCGAGGAGAGAGAGAATAAGAGTGGGCAAGAAATGTTTCTTGTCTGTAGATTTCCGCAGTGACTGGCACTAACAAGGAATACGAACTTGAAAAACAGCCATTTCCAAAGGCCATGGGATCTTTAGTTTCTGTAATAAAGGCTGGCCATATGTACCAGGCCTTATGAAAATGGTTTGGCACGGTATAGACTTTGCTGTTCCTAACATTGCAAGGAAAAAAAGAATCGATAATAGCAGGGACCTTTACAGTAAGGTAACACCTGCTGTGTATTTCGGGTTTGATTTAAAGACAGCCAATTTTCACATTTTAACTCGCTATTTGCACTTGATCGACAAGTTCTTGCACGCTCTCTATGTTAGAAGGTGACATATTTTCAGAAAAAGTAAACACCCCGTAAGAAATATGTATTAAAATTACATCTAGAAATACTCACATTTTCAGTCATCAGGCAATTTTATTAACGCTATTTCCACCACCAAGAGCATTCACATTTATATGGTTCATCTTTGTTGGTAACCCCCCAGGGTCAGGTCCTAACTCGCATTAAAATGGAGAAATAGGTTAAAAACATGCATGTACAGTGAAACCTTTTTCAAAATTTGACCGGCATTTTAGCTCAAAAATGGAAGGATATGGTGTAATCCATCAGCCATCATGCAAAGTAAATTGTTGGGGAAGCACCGGTGCATCATATCTATCAAAAATTAGCAAATTAAAACAAAAAGTTGACGCCGGATCTCGGGGAGCTACATGACACAGTTAGAGATTGCTCTGTGTTTTGAGACTGAAGAGATAAGACAGAAATGAGGGGAAACCTTTACTCATAAAATAACCATGACTGCCGTACGAGCAATTGATAAAATTAATACACCTTTCCCTTGTAATGTCGGAAGGTGAGGGTATTTTACTGGTGGTAATGATCGGAATACATCATGTCAAGTATCATTGAAGTATGTATTGCAATGATAAGATGGAGTATTTTCGGCATATTTTAAGGCCATTTATCAAATGGCATTGTGTGCTACATGTAAGTAAAGGACCATTTTGTTTTTTTTCCCTATATATGAATATAAATTACATTATGTGAACTACATTGTGGAAATTTTTATTTGAGGCTGTATTTCGCATAATGTAATGCCACAATTCAGTTTCTTTGCAAGAAGTACCTTGTAATTTTTTTATATGGAAGATTGATTAACCACCTAAGGATGAGCTCTTTCTTACGGTGTCACTGATGGGAATATTTAACTACTCTAAATTCTCCAGATAGACAAGGATGACTATTTATTAATCTTTCTCTGGAGATGTCCAGTGCACTCAAGAGTTGAAAAAACCCAAGACGCCTGGCCAGACTTGAACCGGCAACCTCTGTATTACTAGCATTGTGCCCTTTACAATTAGCTAGTAACAAGTCAGAGTGGTAGAGGAGTGATAGATTATCTATATAGGTGTTAGTTCCAAAAGGTGTCCATCGCTTTCCTAATTGAATAGCACAGAACGGTAATTGCATCCATACAATATGTTTTTATTTGTTTTGAATTTTTACCTACTTTTCGCATCAGCTCTCCAATTTTTACAGTTCTCAGATAATTTCTGGGCACTGTAGGGTAAGATTTCAAATAGCAGTTAATTAATACAATCAAATCCTACGGCTTCCTCCCCAACTATTTATGCCAATATGTCAAGTCCCCAAATGCAGGCTAACTAATACACCTCTTTTGACAGATCTAGTCCACAAGCCATAGGTCAAATGCCCATGGCTTCACACTCCCCAGAATAATACAACAGACTAGCTGACAATAGTTAACACACTTACGCAGTGACCTGTTTCAAGAACACTCTATAGCACCTACCCCCCCCCAAAAAAAACTTAAAGGTGCGACGAGAGATTTCACAAATCATGTGTCCAAAAAATTGAAAGTACTGACTTTGCCCTGAGTAATGCTTTCCATTGAAAATATCCCCATCTGAAAGGATTAAGCTGAGAAACATTTTTTTGGTACAAACAATTGTGAAAATTCTAATTTAATATAATGAGCATTAACGAAATTCCAGCCTATGTTTTACATAACATTGAAATTAAGCAAATTCAAGCACCTGTTTTCCTCTCTTTAAGGCATTTCTGTACCACTACAAGGTAAGAAGCTATTGATTGTCCTAATCATATAAAATTACCATTATGACCAATATTTGGGTGCCTCAAAATCTCTCGTTGCACCTTTAAGTTTGTTTCTGTAAACTATTTTTTAAATAACACACTTTCCTTTCCAGGGATAAAAAAAGGAAGGACTTGGAGTACAGTTCCATAAATTGCCAACCAGTGGAAGAAAATAATAGGGATGACTTCTAATGCAATAAATTACCCAATTTGCCACTAAAGTCCACAGTCTCTGGGTTTATTTCAGCAAATTCATAAATTAGTTCACCCAAGGGTCACTTCCCATCACAAAGATTATAAAATATTCCTTTGAACAAACGTATGCATAACAAGTTTAAATTCAGAATTTTTTCTGACATTCTTTAGATTCACTCCTACGTTCCCATAGAGACACAATCATTCTAAATTCATACGGCCTGGTGCACTTTTAAAATAACCTACTGCAATCAATGCATATACATAAAAAAAAGATAAATATCATCCAGGAAATTTAGACAGCACCTGGGACAAAAGAGTTCACCTTCCAGGAAAATGAAGCCATTCCCATTTATTTTTATTTCATGTCTTATTTATAAGGAAAATCTACATTTCCTTCTAATAGCAACATGTTCCAAGAATGCACTTCCCTGGATTCCATACTTTTTTCGCAGAATATTTTTAGCTTTCTTTTATTTTTTGCCCATTTATCACTTCTGGTGCATCACCTGAAGCTCGCATGTTACTTCTGTACTAGTTGTTAACCAGGCCTAAATATTCACAACACTTGAGGTCTGACATGAAAACTTTGGCCATTATTATTTGCACCCATTTACATACAACTTCACACAATGTTGAAATTGGCCATCATATTTTACGATACAGTATTTCCTTCTCTGCCAGCTCATGCAGGAACATGCAAGCCAGAAGAGAATTTATGGCAATGTTCTTATTACACTTTTCAATTTACAAGTGTCCCCAAACCGGTATAATTTGTCTACTTCGAACAAATATAGCCCATCACATGTTGAGAATTTCAACTTTTCTATCACATATTGTAAATGTTCTCCTCGTAGTCACTCTCCATAAACCGCATATCCACTCATATCACCCAGTTACTAAGATTACAAGAGCAAAAAATCTATCTGCAAAAAACAACATCGCTGGTAATATCCCGTCAATTTCAAAGATTCAACATTGCTTAATTGCAGTAATAGCGTCACAAAACAACCTTCCACAGTGGTTGTTCTCGACGACGCACGCTTTCGTTCCCCGTGCCCTGACAAAAAATTTGTCTGCGAGTTTTCAACAACACACCGGTCCCGTCCAGCGACGACCATGAAATGAATTACATTGTCAACTGGTAATGGCAATGGATCCATCAAAACACTGGCTGAGAGACTTGGGGTAGGCAGAAACATCTTTTTCTGACAAGAGATGTGGTGCCTCACATCAAAAGGCTGCCTTTTGTTAAGTTATAACAGCCATTAAGTCAATAATTAGAGCATAAGGGGATGAAGAAAACCCTGTTACATTCTTTGTTGGACAAGAAATATATGCCTCTATCAACAGCTGCCTATTTGTTAATTTAAGATACACTATTTACACTTATTATGTCAATAATAAAGCCTAATGTGAGGAGAACCCTTTTCTATAGACAGATTGATTTTTGTCGGCACTTTCTTTTTTGCTTAATGTCCACAAAAAATTGTTTAGGTTTAAATGGGCTTGTTTTTTTCTTTTCCCACTTTTTTCCCTGCTACTTTTTTCCTGCTAACGTTTTTCCTGCTACTTGGTTTTCTTTTCTTCTTTTTAAGTGATCAAGGTTGCT
Source organism: Ophioderma brevispina (assembly GCA_023653785.1). Taxonomy (NCBI): domain Eukaryota; kingdom Metazoa; phylum Echinodermata; class Ophiuroidea; order Amphilepidida; family Ophiodermatidae; genus Ophioderma; species Ophioderma brevispina. The sequence continues at coordinate 10,790 of JAMKCH010036152.1, forward strand.
TACCTACAGTTCTACATTTGTGATTTGTCCCTTATTTTAACTATCAATTTGAGCTGGAATAAAAACCCATTATCTCTTTTAAATTTTGCCCTGCATAACAATTTGAGCTTTACCAGAAAATGCATTGCTTGTCCCCCATCTGATATGGCCTAAGTACAGGCATTACCCCATAATAGCCCTAAAACGTTCCAAGATTAAACTTTGAAATTCCTATTCACTAGCGTCTGTCATGTACCCACAGATCAGTTTATTAAAACACAAAAACTGTTTACAACACTGGATTAATTAATGGTCCCAACCCCATCAGTACCACATAGCAGCCATTACCAACATGGCCGCCTCATATTCACCTGCCTTAAGAGTTTGTTTGACTGGATTCTCTGTTGTTTGTGCTCAAGAGAGGAATTGACATATGGTTCAGTCATGTTGTCCATGGCTAGGGGACAAGTGGCTGAGTTAGGCGGTCACTCAAGACTCGGGGATAAGAGGAATATCGAACTAAAGTACAATTGAAAGTGGAGACAGCTCATCAATAAAGCCTGGTTCTTTCTCTACATACAATGTCCACTGGTTCTGCCTGTGATGTATTGGTGCACTTAAAGGTGCAACGAGAGATTTTTGAAGCACCCAAATATTGTGGCATAATAGTAATTTCATGTAGATTAGACAAAAAATAGATTTCTTACCTTGTATTTGGCTACAGAAATGCCTTAAAAGAGAGGAAAAGGTGATTCTGATTTGCTTATATTTCAATATAAAATATAGGCCGAATTTCGTATTTGCTCCTATACGAAAATAAAAATTTCAATTTTTTGTACCAAAGAAACGTTTCTCAGCTTAATCCTTTCAGATGGGGTTATTTTTGATAGAAAGCTTTACATCAGGGTAAAAATCAGTACTTTCGATTTTTTTAGGGACACCTGATATGTGAAATCTCTCGTTGCACCTTTAAAGGTACACCAACTTATTTCACATGTCAGATGTGCCTAAAAAACTGAAAGCCTTGCTTTTTACACTGATACAGTACTGATATGTCTTCAAACACATCCCCATCTGAAAGAATTTAAATATTTTCTTTGGTAAACAATGCAGTGTGGATTTGATGCTCAAAGGACCTTTCCAGAAAGTTCTCCCAATTTTGTCAAATCCAAATTTTTGTCATGAGGGATTCCTACTTTAACTAGGGAGATAGTTGTTGCAAGCTTTAAAAACAGGTTAGGGGTAAACAGCAACATTTCTAACTTTTAAACTTTGGTGGATTTTTTTTTCTGTTAACTTAAAAGGCACTCTCATTGATTTTGCTACAAATTGTCATAAAATAAAAAAAATCATCAAAGTCAGATTTTTCTGTTTGTCAAAAGTACAGGTTACCCTAACTACCCTGCAAATGATACTACGCAGAAGCAACCTAATAGACAAAATCAAATTTAGTAATTACTGTCCGTACGACCTTACGTCACCATGGTAATTGAATGGATCCTCATATCTTGACACTGCTATTTTCCCTCCTTTTCTTTAAATGTTTAATTTGGAAAAAAAATAACATGAGCCTTCTTTAGACATATCCTTCACTTTAAAGCTATTCCTACAAAATATTAAATATTTTGTACTTTTTCGGTTGGATCACTGGTAATTGTCTTAAAACTGACCAAATAATAATTTATTTATTTCAAATAAAATCTCTGAAAGAATAAGATAATGATGATTTAGGTCAGTCTTTGCCAAGATGGTATCCAAAATGGCTGACAATTCCCACCTTAACCTCATACATTTAAACCATATGGAGGGGGGTAGTTATTGTAGAATCTGCTGGATTATTTTATAATACAGCACTTTACACAAGACATTTAAAATATATTGTCACAATGCTCCAATTAGGTATATCAATGAAAACACTTGGTCAAGATACCCTTACCGATTTGACATGACGAACATCTCGCTCTTTTATTCGCCCTTTTAATCATGCCTGACAAATGGCCCGCTGCGAGTGTCAACTCTCTGTAAATATCAAAGGACGCAGAATGGCACGAGAGAAGGCAAGCCGCAATCAACGGATATTAGATTTCATGCCTTTAATTGTGTCACAATATGAAACTGTACGGCCTTCTTATGTCACTCAGTACAGGCTGTGTGAACCTCACTGCCATGTTACACTATGTCCTAGTACAAAAAGCCTTTTAAGGACCCCCATGTGGCAATTCTTTCTAAACGAGGTAATATTGTTTTTATTATGTATGTGTTAAAGTTACCCCTTAAAGTTTAACCCACCACCCCCACCCCCCCCCCCCCCCAAAAAAAAAGTGCTCAGGGTAAAACACTAAAAAAACTGGGACTTCCGTCAATTTGTGTCCCCAATTCAAACTCATCACTCTTAGATAGCAGAGTGACCACTTTTTTAGCTTATTTTCTGTAAAAATTGGGTCCAATTTTAAAGAATTTTTAAAACATTAAGAAATTCAAAATTAAAATTTTTAACTTTGTTTTCTGTATTTTCTCCCACCCTATATAAAATTTGCAACCCATTGGTTGAAGGTAGCATTCATCAAAAATGGACCTCCTATTTCCAAGCACTTTGACACTAAACTCAATAACCTTTGTCTACCCCTTCATTTACCTAGCCAAATGCCATGGTAATGGTCCTTCCAATGGAACTTATGTTATTTGTTTCCTTATTAGCCTTCTACAGCCTATGTTACTGACATCAAATTCTTTTGACTTCATCAAATGACCTCTGACTTCATACCAGTGCAGACTCCCTCACCAGGGAAGCTTTAAAATGCATACCTTACATTGCAAGCCTACAGAAATATTATATTGCATAACAGTCAGAAAAACAATAGGGTAGGTAAAAAGAACACTTTTAAGACTATGAATGGTGTGGGTAGAGTTGGTCAGGTTATGCCCATACAAACATTTTTATTTACCTCTGTTTAGAGATTCATTTTTACCATGAAATAATGGAACCCTTTTGTTAATTATTAACAATTATCCCGAGTGAATTGACTTCTAAAGATCTCAAATGACCTTTTTGACCCTGCCAGAATTTCACAACCTTAATTTCCTATCCATGTTCCATGGAAACTGGTTACATCATTTGGAGAAATATCTAATCTAAAATTTGAGAAATTATTTAGTCAAAATTTGTACAAATCTGGTTAAAATTAGTCTAAAACTGTTAAAACTTGATAAAATCCCCAAAAGGACACAACTTTCCATCAAAAACACAAAACAAAATTATAATAATAATAATTATTATTATTATTATAATCAAGAGTGTATGTGTTCCCTTTAAAAAAAATACATTTTTAAGCTGAAAAGTAACTCTTTTGAAATAAAAACATTCTGATTCTTGACATTTTTGGACTGATTAAAGACAGTTAGCTAGGTAGAGTTATATTTTAATGAAATGCTCTGCAAATTATGCAGCATCGGTTGAAAAAAGCCAATTACAGCACCCATTACTGTGCACCATAAAACCAAAAGAAGTACGATCTTCTTATCGATCACGATAATGGCACATCAGTACCAAAATAATAAACGCAAACACATTATGCAGTCAGTAATAATTTACTCTTACATTTATCCATAAGAAAAATGAAACACAAATCACTACAGATGAGGTGGCACTAATTAGCATTAAAACTCTGTACGTGTGCCAACTATTTCATCGGCAGTCATAACAGCAGCTAACTCCAACAGCATAATTTTTACACGTACTAATGAATTCAGCAAAAACTGTATCAATCAGCGGGCATGGCTGAGTTGATGACTGGTATAAATTATGCCACCGCACACTCCATGTCATATTTTTGCCCCAAGGTCATTGTACTGTGGGTTTGGATGATGCGATTATTACAACACACCCTGCAGATAATAATTTGCTCAACTTTTTTGCTTTAATCTGCATCTTTACAGCCGGCTAGCCAGCCGTCTATGAACACAAATTCCGTCTGTGACTATGAATCTTTAGTTTTCAAGACATCTGTTGCTATTCCATTCAGATTTTTGATAACATGGTTATGCAAATT
>JAMKCH010036153.1:0-15487 GCA_023653785.1 Ophioderma brevispina
CTCTCTCTCTCTCTCTCCCTCTCTCTCTCTCTCTCTCTCTCTCTCTCTATCTCTCTCTCTCCCTCCACCCCTTTCTCCCTCTCTCTCTCCATCTCTCTCTCTCTCTCTCTCTGACATTAAGCTACATTATGTAGCAAGATAGGGTTTCCTTTCAACTTGTCTTTTTCGAAAAAGGTTTTTAAGCTTGGAACAAGGCTACGGATACCAGTTGTGAGGGAAGTCAGTCTGGTCAGGGGAAAAGTCGTCCCGAACGGAGGGTAGCGTCCAAAAACGACTGATTTTCCATGATTTCTCATAAAAAATTCCCCATTGTACTCCAACTTTCTTCCAGAGAGAGAAATGCCTCGTGTTTTCATATTACGGGGCATTTTTCATTAGCAAATTTCCGGTTAAATGCCGAAAATCCCATAAAATGACGGTCAATTGCCCGTGAATTTATAGAGCAACTAAAATGTACTGGCATTTTCCCATATTCACGGGTTCCTGTACTTCTCGCAATTACTGTTAATTACACATTACGGGGTCCCTTAAATAATGGTTATTTTTGTGTTGCACATTGGCAGTATGTTCACCTGGCTTCATAGAACATGTGTATACTACTCTTGACTTAACCCATTTGAGGCAGAGTGAAGCATGAATCGATAAACAGCTAAATAAAGGCAAATAAAGGAGAAGGCTTGGAGAAAATATTGCAATGAAGTTTTGCATTATGTTAAGAGTGATCAACCCCTTTAGTGACCGCTCCCATTAAAATCAGCTAGGCACTTAGAAAACTGTGTAGGACATTTCGCCGCCCGTACCGATTGAGGGCTGCTCATTAATGACGTTGCGTGACGTCAGAATATTTGAGAAAAAGCCAGGTTGTTGAATCATTGAAAATTTGTATTTACATGTGTAGAAGTTACATGAATTTCCCCACATGCGCAATCGTAAGGATAGGTATAGCAAATAAACCATTTTATCATTGATGGCTACTTTCCGTGTCATAATCGGAATTATGAGTGAAGTTTCCGAGGATTTACTGCATCGTTCCATATCCAATTTTCTCTCTTTGGCCTTTGATCGCTACAATTTGACAAGTAATATTTCGAACTTATTTCCTTCTAATCATCTTTCAAACATTTTATCACAAGCCGACATTTTTATGGCAAATCCTGAAGGTTTAACCTCTATACTCGTACCATATTTGACTTGCATCGGTTGTAATAAACTTGTGGCGTTTTCCATTATGCATAGATTCAACCCTTCGAAATTTTACTGTTACTGCAGGCCGCCCTGGTTGAAGAAGCCCCGATCGGGAGATGTCTTGCACACGGCACGCTATATAGTGCTCATTAATTATATTTGATATTCTTTGTAGCCTGAGTCCCCGGCCCTCATTCATAACTAATAAACATTGCGGATAAGTGCATACGTTTTCAAGGACTGAAGGATTTAGCGGATCAGTGAACGAAATGTCACATAGCTTCAACGGCGAAGTTTTCATTGTGCTAGGGAGCGGGCAATCGCTACTCTCTGAATTGTAATGAATGACTCGACTCTAGGGACCAGTCTTTGTTGGAGTTAAATTTCCATCTTTTGAGAGTGAATTCTGACAATTCTTCACTCTTATGAGAGTGACAATTCATCAATGAAGAGTAATTGTAAACAAAATTAATTCTTTAAAGATTAGAATTTAACTCCAACAAAGACTGGTCCCTACAGTCACTCCTTGAAAGAGGAGTGAAGAATTGGTTTAAAGCAAATAAGCTATCAGTTAGTGCTAGTAAAACTAATTATATGGTATTAGGTACTGCACATGGAACATCCAAGTATAAGAGTAAAGTAACCGAGAACACATCAGTTAATATTGTGTGGATGGTACCAACCTAGACACGTAAAACAAAACAAATTTTGGGGGTTAACAATTGACGAAAATCCTACTGGAAATATCATATTGATGGATTAACTCAAATTATATCAAGAAAAACTGTGGGGTACGAAACAAACTTAAACATTACATTACTGAACGTATTGCACGCTCATATTACCTTATGTAAATAACAGTATATTAGCATGGGGAAACACTTGCAAAAGTATTAGATAAAGTACTAAAAACTTCAAAAATGGGCTGTGCGAACAATATCTAATAGTCATTACAGAAGTCACCTCAAGTCCATTTTCTCGTTTCGTTTTAAATATTTTGAATGTGTATGCACACTTACAATCAAACTGGGAGTTTTACGTATAAATATAATATTGTAACATTACACAGATGCATTAAGGGTTAGTTCACCAAACTGCTGAGATATCCATAAATATCACACAAGAAATATGGGGACAATATACTTTTGGCCACGAATAAAAAAGTGTTTCTCTGATCAAATAGTCAGAACTCAGACATATACTTTGGAATAATATCGAACCAAATATAAAGAAATCAAAATTGATTAAGCACTTCAGAAATAAATGAAGTCAAAACCCTTGTCTCTTCTGAATGAGTGTTTGCCATTGTAATTTTTGACTTAGTGAATTACAGAATATAATGTGAAAGAAAATTTTCTTTTGGAGCATGTCTCGTCGTGTGATGATTGTTATGCTTTGTTTGGTATTATTTTAAGGACATTGTGATTAGTTATCCTTTCTTTCGGTGGGGGCCCACCTTCTGGCCTTTTGGCCTCTTGGTCCCCTCCCCCATAATAATTTTTATGTATGTTATGTTGTTGATTATGGAAATAAAGTTTGATTGATTGATTGATTGGTTGATTGATTGAGAGTGATTTTCACTCTTTTACATTTAGAAAGTAGTTGTTTAATGATCATAAATGTGCAGGCCATATGCTTTGGGAAGTGAGCGGGAAGTGGGGCAATTGACCCATTGCAAGAGTTAACACTATATTGATATAGGGATGTCACAACAGTAAATAACAGGAGAAACAGATGACCCTTTTCTAAGTGTACCCTAAAGACTGCGATAAATGGCGAGATCGGGGTTGCAAATATGGTTGCTATCAATATAGGTATATAAAATCTTTATAGGAATATCAAACACAAGTTGACATTAATAGGTTATTTTGATCCGACAACCCAATTTTAACTGTCTTCTTAAAGGGAAACACCAGGGTCACGGTGCATGCTAGTCTTCACGGTCCAGCAGCTCGGAAATTTGGGGGATAACTACACTAATATCATGATGGATCGGTAGGAGACATGGTGATCTCAAACAGATGTTGTTAAGGTTGGAGATATTCCATTGAGGAGAAAATGACGTTTTCAGCTCGCCCATTTTGTACAGGACAATGGACTCGTATTTGCCGGTGTGAAACCATAGCAGTAAAACCCTTAACATGAATTATGAACATTTTAAACCAAAAATGCAAGCATTTACCCAGCAGTGTACCTGGGGTCCTTTATCTCCTCAACTTGCAGCCAATCCACATACAGGTCTATTGATGAGCTGTATGCACGAATGTATTAGCACAGTCTCCCCAAAAGCATAATGCTTTGTATGGAAACCACCACTCGACCAAAAAACGTATAAACATTTTAAATGTTATATAAATAAAATAAAGATTAAAAATTGCAAAAAGATACATTTAAAGTGAAAACCTTATGAAACAGTATTAAATGAGATGATATGGATATTCAAAATATCTTTATAATCAATTTTATTTTTGCTTAAAGGATCTGAGACATTCTAAAAGGTCATAATTCATTAGTCCCCAAATCCGCATAGCAATGGATATACGTAAAGTCAAATTGTTTTAGGCCGACTTTTTATGATATACTTTCTGACATTTTAAGTCGAGCTCATGTAGCTTTTTAGTAGTAGTTTTTATCATACCTCGGACAGGACACGTGCGTATGTCTACAAACTTGTCAATTTCTTGCACACCCAAAGGTGCATCTTACATGAAATAACTGTATCTAAAGTAGTGATACTTTTGATGATACAGAGCCATGTTACACTTTGAGTCCCAACCTGATGGAATGACCCATATAGGGATTAAAGACATCCAGGTAATTGTAGGCTAACTTTTAAGTTTTCCATAACTTCAAACAACAAATGTGTATATTGCACGAATATCATAGACTCGTACTAATTGATATTAAAACCACAAAGGTCACAGACCCGACAAACAAGGTGCACGCATTGGGAAACGTGCATACGGCGTGCGTTTCCTTGTGCTAAACGCCATTCCGTCGCCTGCTGAATTATTGTCGCCGGCGACATTAATTATGAAATCGTCCTGTTTACCCATAAGGATACTGATTTGGTCTTAATCATTTCAGGTGAAGGCTACTGTATATAAAAGCTTTACAACCATGCAAAAATACCGATTTTAAAAAATCTTGAGGGCGCACTATTTTTCTCTTTAACAGAGGCCATAAACATTGATTCCAACGAAGATTCGTTCAACGCAGGCGTTTGCAAGTTTTTTTTTTTTTTTCAAGAGCTTCAGTTTGTGTATTTAACACAAGACGCTGTATACAAACATACCAAGCAGAGTTACCTATTTCTCTCGTCAAAACTATAAACAATAATACAATGAATAGAATTTAAGAATTACCAGTGGTCGATGATTTACACCAAACTTGAACATCCTGACGTTTTGGTTTAACTGCAGAGTGAAGAATTGTGAGGATAACCGCCTTCTGGAATAGACTTCCACTTGGTCCACACTGCATCACCGATGACATTATTAATTGGTCAGGTTCCATAGGAGGATAGTCATTGCCTAGTAATTTTGCAAACGATGCCTCAATGGTTGTATCTTTTTGTACAGCATTTGGCGGGAAGTAGCAAGAACTTTCTTCCAAGGACAGGTGTCCTCCTTTCGAGTCAATTTTCTTACTAGTACGAACCTGGACCATTTCAGAATATGTGGTACCTAAGGGAAAATGTGGATGTTAATATTAAAGATTTTGTTGGATGGAGGGAACTTGAACTTTATTTCCCATCATCATAAAGCATATACAACAATACATAATTATAATAACCCAAACAATTATAGGGATAATATGGAGGAGGCGTCCAAAAGCCCGTAAAGGCCAGAGATGGACGTCTCCAATACAAACTTTCTACAGACCAGTGCGACCTTTGGTGTTTTGTACACTGGCTCCAATTACTGCGCTTGTCATGCCATCTCCATTTCAACAATTGAAACCAATTGTTGAAATGGAGATTATTAAGATAATTGAAAAATTTTATCAAAATAAGAGTGCTGGGTATGATAATATTGGTAACTGTATTGTAAAAAGAGTCGTTAATGAAATTGTATATCCTCTTACTATGATCTTTAATTTATCAATTTCAACAGGAGTAGTCCCAGAAAAGCTTAAAATTGCCAAAGTTATACCAATTTACAAAAAAGATGACGCCGAAGTATTCTCAAATTACCGCCCAGTATCAGTTTTGCCATGTTTTTCAAAAATACTTGAAAGATTAGTTTTTAACAGGTGTATAAATTTCATAGATAGTCAGAAAATACTTAATGAAAAACAATTTGGTTTCCGATCTAACCACTCCACTTATATGGCTATCATTCAACTGGTTGATATATAACTAATGCAGTGGAAAATAATGAAGCCACAATTTGAATAGTTTTGGACTTATCAAAAGCATTTGATACTATCGACCACAGGATATTATTACATAAACTAGAACACTATGGATTTCGTTGAATTGTTTATACTTGGTATAAGAATTATTTAAATGATAGAAAACAGTATGTAAATTATCAGTCATGTGAATCTAAACTTAAAAACATCATATGTGGTGTTCCAGAAGGTTCAATTTTGGGACCTTTACTATTTATACTTTATGTAAATGACATTATTAACACATCAACAATACTCCAATTTATCTTGTTTGCCGATGACACCACAATATTGTATTCTCATAAAACATCGCCAGCAAAACCAAATTGATCAATAGAGAACTCAAAGAAGTAAGTAATTGGTTCAGAGCTAAAAAATTATCAGTAAATGCTAGTAAAACAAATTTCATGGTATTAGATACACCACAACTTGTAAAGAAGAATGTAATAATTGATAAAGCCAGTGAATATGTTACTGAGGAAGAACTAACAAACACTTTAGATGATAACAATTTAAAGAGAGTAGAAAATACCAAATTTCTTGGCGTCCTAATAGACGAGAATCTCACTTGGAAGCATCACATAGATGGCTTAACAAAAACGATATCAAGAAATATTGGGGTGTTAAACAAACTCAAGCATTTATACCTGAGCGTATTCTCTGCTCTCTGTATTGTACTTTTATATTAACTTATATTAACTATGGTATTATTATATGGGGGAATACTTGTAAAACTTACTTAAATAAAATTACAAAGCTTCAAAAGTGGGCAGTAAGAACAATTTCAAATAGTCATTACAGAAGTCATACTGCACCATTATTTTCCAAGTATAACATCTTGACAATAGCTGATATATTTAAACTTGAGCTTGGTTTATTCATGTACAAATATTCTGTAAATCAATTGCCCATTTCAATTGAAGGGTATTTTACAAAACGTTCTGACATTCACAATTATCACACAAGAAACAGTAATACTTATAATATAACAAAAAATAAGAAAGTGTTTTCTGATCAAGCAGTCCGAACATCGGGACCAATAATTCTTTGGAACAATTTGGAAGAACCTGTTAAAAATTCTAAATCTGTCCATCATTTTCGAAAACAATTCAAACGTCTACTCATTTCCAAATATGAATGATCACTTTTCTGCACTATCCTAAATCTATTATTATTGGCATATTTTCTCAATTTGATTTTTGTTGCCATGAACATTGTCCTGTTTTCTTGTGTGATGTGGTTTTTCTGTCTAAATGCGTATACTTTGCTTTTTGTTTTGTTTTTGATTTAAGGGGTTGACATCATCTGGTCTTATTGGCCTTTCAGTCAACTCCTCCATAAGCTTGTTCTGCTTTATGTATTGTGCGTTGTTGTATATGATTTTTATGGAAATAAGTTGAAGTTGAAGTTGTTTACCATACACCATATACAGGCTGTCCCAAACAAATGTTAACACTCGAAACAAAAAGCATTTTATTACAAACTAAAGCATGCATAAGTCTTTGTTTGGTATGTTCTTAAACCCATATTAATAATATTAATAAGCTTTTATTTGCCGTTTGTTTCGCTCCAATCTTACATGTAGAACAAAAGCTATGCTTAATCAAAAAGGAGAATGTAGAACAAAGTATGCTTAATCAAAAAGAGAGTGTCAAAATCTGATTGCCTGTTTGCTTTGATGACAAATTCGTTGTCCCATTTCGTCTGCTGTCTAACTATCATCCAAATTTGCATATGCTTTTTGTATTGACTCTTGAACCTACGTGAGACATTGAAAAATCCTTTTGAACTTCATTATGATCAATATAGTGTGAACATTGTGAACCTTTTACTGTATTTTTTGAAATAAATCACTTTTACTTCAAATCGACATGGTGGCTCTTATGCAATCGTCCCTCTCTCAGTTTGCCACTGCATTCCCGTAAAGTTACACATACCTAACCATAACGATACAATCAAGGCTTTTCCGTATTAATTTCCTAGATGCCAACCTGTTTTTCTTAAACGAATATATCAAACAACTAAGTTATGATAAAAAAGCCTACATGGGCTAGGAACAGACGAAATTAAAAACAAAACACCATAGCAGGCCGAATAAGCCCCAGTCGATGGATCAGAATGCAATATCTAAGCCAACACCCTCTCTTGTTATAAGATCCACTGTGGTAGATAAACCGTGAGCGATTGATAAATCTTGTCTTCATCAATGAAGAACAAGCAAGATCAATATTTTTTAATTTAAAAGGAGAATAATGTGTTCTGAAGTGTTGGCAGTATTTTGTGCACAATAGCACAATAAACCTGGTTTTCGTCGATAAACCTGGTTTTTCGATCGAAAAACCGGGTTTTTTTTTTTTTCAAAATCAAAAAACATGTTTTTCAATCGAATTGGTCAGAGTTTTTTGATAACCTGGTTTTTCAATCGAAAAACCGTTTTTCGAATTCGATTGTCATGGTTTTTGATAGACCACGTTTAGCGAGCGAAATGGTTTTTTCGCCATAACTTGGTTTTTCAATCGATGTGCAGAAGTTTTTTTTTTATAAAAACCGGTTTTTCAATCAAAAAACCAGGTTTTTCGAATTCGATTGTCATAGTTTTCGAAAAACCCTGGTTTATCGAGCGAAAACCTGGTTTTTTCCGCCGATACTGGTTTTTTCATTCGATTGGGTCATAATTTTTTGATAAACCTGGTTTTTCAAATCGGAAAACCCAGATTTTTCGAATTCGATTGTCAGTTTTTGATAAACCTGGGTGGGGGGGGGTTTATCGACCGGCACCTGGTTTTTTTCGCCGATTAAACTTGGTTTTTCAATTCGTTGGTCCATAGTTTAATTTGATAAACCTGGTTTTTCAATCGAAAACCAGGTTTTCGATTCCGATTGTCATAGTTTTTTTGATAAACCACTTTCTCGATCGAAAAAACATTTTCAAGAAAACCAATGACAATCTAATTTCCATTAATCTCCGTTGAGTTCTTGTATATTACGAATCAACTCTGTCCCTCGTGCGAAGAAAGCCAACCTTGGCTACATAATGTAGTGCTTTTGAACTTCATATACATATTGATGCTGACTCTTTATAGCACTTATAGCGATATCACAAGTCACTTCCACAATCACTAAATCAAATTATCAATGTAATGAATTAAAATTTAATTCTTTTATTAACGACATATCGCTTCTTTAATTGATTTAATTGGTGATATGAATACAACAACAAGCTGAATTAAGTTGACATGTTATCTATCTATCGCGGCGCACTGCTAGCTCCCAGACCTCCTGTATTGTGGCCAATAAACAACCAAATGACTATGGTTAGGAAATTCCGGTTTTTCAGGAGAAATCTATTGTCCATAGTTTTTTGCCATAAACCTGGTTTTTCAATCGAAAACCAGGTTTTTCGAATTCGTTTGTCATAGTTTTCGAAACAAACTGGTTTTTCTACGATAAACTTGGTTTTTTCAAATCGATTGTCCATAGTGTTTTTGAAAACCTGGTTTTCAATTGAAAACCCAGGTTTTTTTCGAATACGATTTGTCATAGTTTTTTCGAAAACAGGTTATCGACCGATAACCCTGGTTTTTCACCGATACTGGTTTTTCAACTCGATTTGTCCCATAGTTTTTTTTATAAACCCTGTTTTTTTTTGCAATCGAAAAAAACCAGTTTTTTCTTTTTTTCGAATTCCTATTGTCATAGTTTTTTTGAAAACCAGGTTTCTCGTCGATAAAAACGTTTTTCGTCGCTAAACCTGGTTTTTCAAAAAAAATAAACCTAGTTTTTCGATTGAAAAAACACCTGGTTTTTTGATCGTAAAAAAACCAGGTTTATCGACGAAAAAAACAGGTTAATTATCTGTTCTATTGTGGCATATACTTGCCATAGAAGTGTCTTTCCATGTTGCTTCATACCTTTCAAATGCTTAAAGGCCCATCGGACCAATTTGATCTCCACTCTTATTTTGTATGAAGTAATATTTTTGTTTACTTTTCGGGATTTGTAATGAAAACAAATTGCAAATCTGTTAATTCTATTGGCTTCAAATAAATGCCAAAACAGACCATTCGTACTTTGGTTTTTACAGCATTCCTTTGGTACAGCATGTACTGTAAGAGTGTCATGTTTGATTGATCAGATTTTCGCTTAGAAATTATGTATGTATATTGAAAATGTATTGCAGGCAAACATTTTCCCACTATAAATACTAATAAATATTATGGTTACTATTTATTGGATATGTCAATCGTAAAGGTTGCACATTTGTATGAAAATGAAAAAAATGCCATCTCAATTTCTTTTCTGAATATCAGTGACCAAGGGATATACACTATGGTACATCGACTCGAGCAAATAATAGCGTTAAGTAAATCCACCCGGCAAGTAGCAGCTAAAGCACTTCAGATTCCTTTTTGTATTATTTGGAACTGTAGAGCCATTGTTACATTCCATACAACTGAAAATATTTCATGTGTTATCATCGTCCAGATGTGCTATTATTTGCCGAGTCAATGCAGCATGATGTACTAGTACATCTACTGGTCATTGATATTTAGGTAAAGAAATTGTGGTGACATTTTATTCATTTTGTGTTGCGTCTGGCCAGATGAAGGGGCTACCTGAACATTCATCTGGCCAGACGCCGGGCGCATCAGGGGGGGGGGGGGACGATGGGTATAGACATGTGCAAATCCTAAATGCATGGATCTCGTCAATAATGGAAATTCTAAATAACTTCCAAGGGTTGTTTGTTGAAGGCATGCTGAAGGGATTTCAATGTACTGGTACATGGCTTAAACTGTTTTGATGTTGCACAGAATGTTGTGTTATGTTCCTGTGCTTGGAGAATGATTGTTGTTGATGAAGGATTCTGGTGGTGAGATGATGCATTACCCATACGGGGAATGCATCCTCTCACCTACTGATTTTGATGTTTTTCATCATACATCATCATGATAATATTTGCTTAGTCTATCGCCAGCTTTCACCATCCTTTGGTACGGTATTCACAATACTTTTCGTCTTGTAGGAGTGTATTTATTTGATATAGTGTGGGTCGGTATGTCAATGAAACAGTTCCCATAGGATTTTGATGCTAAAGTTGATTTTCTTGCTGTTTTTCATTCAATAGGGACCATACAGTCAGAAAATGATGGGGTGCAAATTTTCGGACTGCTGCCCCCTTCCTCAAGGGGGGAAATGTTACTACAGGGAAAATTTAAAAATCGAGTCAAATTGTGTTTTAGTGTACATTAACATGTTCGTCTTCTTATAAGGATTAGAAAAAGTATATATTTGCCTAGGTTCCGACCTTTAGTTAAAGCGCTATAGCCCCATAATGGTTCAAGGTCATCCTGGGGTAAAATTTACCCAATGCTCAGATTTTGTTGAAACTGGTGATAAGTTGTTTGTATTGTCTCACAGGATCCAAAAAAATATTATTTTACAGTGTGTGACATTTGGATGGCTAATTACATAGCAAAATGTCGCAAGGGTCTACATGGTCTATGGGGGTAACCAGAACTTTCCCTGGATGTCCCAATGGTGATATCAAAAGATCAATTAAATGCATTTTCTGTTTCAGTATGACACAAGGAATCATTTGACACCACTTTGCAACAACATCGGAGCATTTACCCTCAGGGTGACCTTGAACCATTATGGGGCTATACCGCCTTAACTAAAGGTTGGAACCTAGGCAAATATATACTTTTTCTAATCCTTATGACGAGACGAACGCGTTAGTGTACATTAAACACAATTTGACTCGATTTTAAAATTTTCCCTGTACTAACATTTGCCCCCTTGAAGAAGGGGGCATCAGTAGGAAAATTTGCACCCCATCATTTTCTGACAGTTTAGGTCCTATTGAAACCCAAACAGCAACAAAATCAATTTTAGCATGAAAATCCTACGGGAATACCCACACTAATACGGTCCGAGAAAAAAAATAAAATAAAATCTAATTAGTATTTTGAATACCATTAGTGCCTAAAATTATTAATTATCGGAAGATGAAAGAGGAAGGAAAATAATGCGCCCTGTGTTGGGGTCGAACCACCATCGCAGGGAAAGTTAACGATCACGAGTCCAGGACTTAACCGACTGCGCCACGGGGGATTTTTTTTAGTGGTGAAAATATAATACTTAAACCTTGCCTACTAAATTGTTTTTAAAAAAAATAAAAACTCCATTTTTTTTTTAAATTTTACACTTTTGTATAGTGAATAATGTTTCGATTGTAAATCTAAACAATTACTCCAAATCGGTCAAATTTGGTATCAATTTGAAAAGAATAGATTGTTTGGGTGACGTTTTCCAAGCATCCGAATGCTTCCGAAGACGAAGAAAGAACGCACGACAAAACGTGTGATCTAACATGTGATGTGCTCTATGACGTTCATCGTGACGTCACGGGTCATTTAAATAAAATCATAAAATTCACCTTTTGGCTCAGATGTATGCTGTTTCGTATGTTTTTCAGCGTTTCCAACCCTGATGAAACCATACTAAGGCGTTCCATGCGATACAATGTCAAAATGTTGGATACATCATAGATATCTGGGGCATTTTAGATCATTACCTGGTATTTTACTACGACAGTTATTGAGAGTGTTCCGTCAAAGCCCTAGTCGTGTGCTGCGCCACCTACGGTGGTTCCGGGAACATTGCGTCCAGAGTATTGAAAGGTATAACATCTAATAATAATCTGTACAGAAACCAGTTACTTCGCCTATATGCGTAGTCAAAGTCCTTATGTAAGCATCTTTCTCTCTTTGATCCCCATTACCTATCTTATATTTTGACGTATTTAAACCGGGTTTCGGCCTTTGTGTTCAACTTTTAATTGAAAAGGACACGACGACTAGTAAAATCCTTTGACCAGGTTAAACTGCTGCAGGGACACTAGCATCTATGAAGCCCATATTTTTTCCTATTACAGTTTTCCTGCAGCAACCACAGGTATTAATCTAGTTGCTATGGCTTCACAAGGAGAGTGTCGAACACCGTTGGCTGCCCATACGTACAAGAGTACAAATTTAGATATTGGGTGATGTCAATCAGAAATTACACGGCGATATGGGAAAGATAGACAAATGATTTGAATGTCAACGACCAAATACTTAATTTGTGTAGATTGTTATTTGAAATTCGTGGCATTAATATGAATACTACCGTAATAAAGTTGAAAACAATAAGTTATATAGGTTTGAAGAAGGTATCCTTGAGTAAATATTTAAATTAATGGTTTTTGCTTTTGTTTTCAGAGGTAACTTATTCCAAAAAGCAGAACACATTGATCGAATACTTATGGATGCAGAATGAATGAATGAATAAATGAATGAATGAATGAATGAATGATTGAATGAATAAATGAATGAATAAATTGATCGATCTATAAATGTATACATAAATGGATGGATAGATAGCTATATCGGACACAATACCTTCAGTTTTCAGATCGCTATTCGCTACATCGGTTTGGGAATCAATAGAATCCTTTTCTACGCATGGAGTATCCTTGTTCTGTGTATTTTGGTTTAACATGGTAGGATATGTGGCAGACTCGGAACTTCTGATATTGTTTCCATTATCATCATAACTGGAGAGGGCTGTGCTTTGTGTGGTCTCATTACCGGAAGGAATGATTTCGTTTGGTTTTTCTTTCATCCTGATTCGTATAGTTGGTAAGTCTGTTTGGCTGTTGATAGAGCTTTCATTTTCCTTTTTCGTTTTCCTACGTGAATGTCGAGGACGTTCTCTAAGTGGTTCCATCAACGTTCCCCATCCAGGACCTTTTGATGTTTTAGCTGCTTCAGGAGGTACGGCGTCACTGATGTCATTTTGTGTAGATTGATGTGCGTCGTTTCGTAATTGGAGATCTTTCTTTATTTTTAAAACCGACGATTTTGTTGAAGCAGCATTACATGAATTCAACACATGTGGCACTCCTTCCTCGAATTCTCCAACGGTATCTTCTTTCATCTCGTTTATATCCGCAGGAATGTCCACATCTGTCAATTTCGCTGGTAATTCTTGATCAGTGTCGTCATTTTCTAAGGTTTTCACACCAATATCTAATAATATAGTGAAAAATCATAAAATCGTAAAATTATTATCTTTATTGCTGATATAAAGTGCTTGAAATGTAATCCTCGGGGATATCTACAGCAAAATACATTTCGAGAACAATGTACTCAATATGTACTCGAAAAATACTATTTGCACGATACAAATTTGAACCTCAGGAATCTGCAGAGAAAAAGTACGTTTCAAGCACATTATACTCGAACTGTACTCTATATTATTAAAAGGTACATTTCAAGCACAACCGAGTATATTTCGAGAAGTTCTTTTAAGTTCTTAAAAATCCCATTTTTGGGAAGGGTATGGTTCAAGGAATCCATCTATACTAGTTTCATGATGTATACAGGGTGGTCACTAAAATATATAGGGTGATATTATGAAAAACATCGGATTTTGTTCATCACATACTTTATTGTATTTTCTCCTGTGGTAAAGAATCTTAAAACCAAGTACATATTATAACAGGGTACACCACAAGCTTCAATAAAATATATAATTATAATATGTTTTGATGAGCTCTGATGGTAATACAGGGTGCACAAAAATAAGTATACAATTTTTTTTTTTTAATTTAAGGCTACTCTATTGTTTTGGGACAACTCAGTTAAGTCTGGTATGCCATATAAATGTTAACCAGAGTAATTTAAAAAAGGTATAGGGTGTAGTGTGTGTGTAAAATACTACATGTCAAAGGTGCTATCAATGCAGAGCACTTTAAGTTTCACATGTGTGTAGTTGGACTTCTTGAATAAGCCCAAATCAAATGTTACAGCTTTGTCAAAGTGTTGAATACATAGCAGGGTGTCTAAATTGAGATTGAATACAGATAATATAGTCATGAATGTTAACATGTGACAGTACAATTAACATATGAACAGGATAGTGAGGATACGCTGTGAGATAACTACTTCAATGGTGTAACTATAAAGGGATATTATATAACTTTTTCAGCTTCTGTGACCTGCTCATTACTAATACAACATTCATATCTCATGTTCTTACCGTAAACTGGGGCAATGTAGCAATGTTAGATCAACATTTTGAGCACTGTATAGCACCCGATAGTGTTTAAGGTTTTATTAATTATTAATTAATTAACCTAATTAACCCAATTTATTAATTACCATTTTGTGTAGACCTTTGTAAGATTACAGGACTATATTAAAGTTGCATTTGTTTACAATTTATTGCACACTGGTTTTGTTAATTTTTCATAATACATGAACATGAGCAGTCATGACTTTTATCAATGTAATCATTAATTCTGGTATTAATTGCAAGGTAAATTACAATTAAATTTTAATTTTGCTTCAGAAATTACCAGCATGCACCAGGAAAGGCTAGTGTTATGTTAAAAGCACATTCTGTATTAAATTAACACACATTACAATATGTGTCAGAACAACAAATTCCTTTTCCCATGGGTTTGTACATACTCCTCCATCGCCATTCCTCCACCGCCAATCCACCAGATTTACCTTCATTAATATTTGTGAATTTTTCGTTAATTAAACATATGTTAATGCGCAAATGCAAAACAAATTTAGAAAGTAGAATAATAAAGCTTTGAAATGAGCCCTAACTTAAAACAATTGAACACTCAATGCTCTTGCAGCAGCTTATTGAACATAGAAGAGGAGGGTAAAATGTAACGCCACCAACTACATGGGTGTCCCACCATGCTACACATGACCAAGGTACATTTCGAGTACTAGTACATTTTTTTTTTTTTTTTTTTTTATGAGGCGAGCGCTGATCCACATGTGCCCCCATAAATGATGAAATGTAGGGTCAAAGTTAATTAAACACACAATAGAACCTC
>JAMKCH010036154.1:0-15944 GCA_023653785.1 Ophioderma brevispina
ACACCCCGGAAATAACCCCCCATTTTTGGGGGTGCGTTCAGGAATCGGGCTTTTACCTAACATATTCTTATTCCTCATAAACATCTGATATAGAAACAACCACATGAGAATACACTTTCTTCCAAAACTGAAAGGAGCTATTTTCGTACCATCTTGGTATATAGGCACTATGGTCGCATATTGCATTGCCCCCCCTTGTTTTTTGCCACCCCATAATACTGGCACTTTTGCCACCAATCACCAGACCTTTACTACTATCCCTAAACTACTGTTCTGGATTGAACAAATTAACTTTTACTTTCCTAATTGTGGTATTTGTATATTTTTAAGTAATTTTCACTGTATTTATATTCTTAAACGGGTCATTTATTGACCCCCTACAACTTATTTACCCTCGTATCATTACTACAACATCATACATTTTTAAATACCTGAATATCTTATTCTTAGGTCATTACACGGTCAGGATATCTTATTTGTCTTCATATGTACCTTTAATATATTTATTTTTCTTTTTTCTTAAATTTTTTGACCCCCCCCGGAAATAACCCCCCTATATTGAGGAATCCGTTCAGAAATTGCGGGGGCCTTTTTAACCTAACATATTCTTATTCTCATAAAATTCTGATTCTAGAAAAGCCACATGAGATAACTTTCCTTCCAGGAGGTGATCCTAGCTCATTTTTACAGCACCCGGACTAATACCGTGTTTGACGTTAGGGCGAAACAAAATTTTGTCCTAGGCCGCAATAAATAAAAAAAATATCAGCTTAATCGTATCCCCTTCCTATTCATTTTTGGGACAAGGCCAACTTTTTTTTATTTTGCATTTTTCTTAAATTAATATATTTTCAATCCTGAAATTTTGAATGGATGACAGGCCAATTGTGTTATTACAATCACCACATCAGTCATTTTCATGTGATTTCAAAAACTGTTGGGGGGGTCCCTTTTCCTTGTAAAAGTAACAAAAAAAGGGCCCCTCACTATTTTTCTGATGCGGCTGAAAGTCGGTGGTAATCCCAATTTTTGGGTGAAAAAACAGCCATATTTTAGCGTCACTTTAGTAACAAGGAAAAATAAAAACCACCCTTCCTCCTCAATTTTTAGAGACCCACTGCTACGAGAATTAAAAAAAATTTAATTTTAAGGGGCCTAACGTCGAATTTTATACATGCAAAGATGAATTCGCCCTAAGGTACATTTTCTAAGCTAATAATAAGTGAATAATATAACCGACATAACGATTGCAAGTTCGGTATAGGTTTACCATGCCCAGTGCATGTCGGGATATAAAACTCGCACCATATTTATTGTTATTGTTTATTTTAATTCATATTTTAATCAGGTTCAAAATCGGTCGTTCTGGCTTGCTTCACCCTGCATTGTCGTTACGGCTGAATAACCAAAGTCAGAAGTATTATATCCTGCACTGATATAATGGTTTCAATCTGAGCGTTTTACTGGGAAGTGATTTCCTGATATTATATCCAAAATATTTTTACACTTATAATACTTAAGCTTGAAATGGCCATGTTAAAGGCACTAGCAGTGATTTGCTAAATTAAGAAAATCGAAAATATTATAAAAAATCAGATTTTTGCATGTCTGTGACAAGTACAGGTATCCTAACATACCGGCAAGTGCTAAGACTGAAATCAACCTAATAAGGGTAAAACAATATTTTAGTATATTAATATTTTAGTCATTACTGTCAGTACGGATAGACTTACAACAACACGTAATTCAATGAAAATTCCATATGTTTGAACACTGCTGTTTGTTTCCTCTTCTGTCAATTTTTCGGTCGCAAAAAAGTAACTCATGATCATTCTACAGACTTATCCTTCAATTTTAAGCTATTCCTTCAAATTTCAAATATTTTGACTCTTTCGGATGAATCACTGATAGCCGAAAGCATTTTGCAAGTGGTCTGGCCATTATTGGCGCAATTGTGTGCGCGCGCACACAATTGTGTGTGTGTGTGTTTGGGGGGGGGGGGATTTGGGAGGATCAAATACTTCAATTTCAAAACTGAAATATAAAAATGCCCAAACGGTTGTCGATGTCATTTTCCTTTGAATGGGTCCCCAATATTTCGTCACATACTTATATTTGTTTTTAAATAATATAGGGGATCATAAAATTGTAACACTTAAATTTAGGCTGAAATTGGTCGAAATTCCCTGTAAAAGAGGGATGAAAATGCATATTTTGGTCCATATCATCCTGCTCTTTCGAGCCAGAAGGAGCAACCCGCCCCCGATCGGTACGCCACTGTCATTGTGATTCTTGAGATTGTTGTCTTTGTTCCTAATAAAAGCACTGATTTTGTGCGACAAAAGAACTCTGAACATACTGAAGCAGTCGGGACATTACAAAGTTTCTTGTCGATGCTTTCTTGGGTTGTCCATGACATTGTCCTAATAAATCAAATCAAATCGGAATATTGGAAATTGAAAGTAAGCTATGTCGCAACAAGCATATTTTCATCAGTTAATTAACCGTGTTAGTCAAATGACTTCTAAAATGAAAAACAATACCCAAATTTGAGAACACATTTATTTCCAAACTTCTTTAAATCGAAACTGGGATTACCTCTAACCGTTGGATTTTGCTAACGACCACAACATAGTTTTATTTACCTAGCCTATTATTTTTAAAGCTTTCAGGCCAAAGATTTCTTTATGAGCCCGTAAATGATACTGCATACCTTTTTTTAATATTATTATTATAAAAACAATAAAAATAATAATGATAATAATAATATAAATAATAATGTTGATGATGATTATGTTCATGAAAATGCTCATAATTATGATGATGATGCTTACGATGATGACGACGATGATGACGATTATACCGACAACGATGATCACGATGATCATGACGATAACGATGTTTTAGCTGCTCTTGCTGATGACGACGATGTCGATGATGACGATCATGTTGAAGATGATGATGATGATGATCACGCGAGTGAATTGCATATTTATTATACATAGAAAGTGGCGTTTTAGCCCATCTCGCAACAACCACTACCAGAGTAGCGAGTATCACAATCTGAGGCAGCGAATTATATTAATTACAAAACTGGCAAGATAAAAAGGACTATTTATGTAAGCAGCAGCAGAGGCTATGCCCGCCAAGCCCTTCTGGGAAATGGTACAAACAGTGACATCGGAAGTCTACACTGCCAAAACAGAAAACTTTGAATTCTGTTCCTGCTGCTTCTATCCATTTTCAACAACTGGACGTGTATCATTGGCCATACGAGTCATAACTCACGAATTTCTACGAGGAGAAATTCAATTTCCTCGGAGAAATTAATTTAACCTAGGAGAAATTCCAGCCAAGAATAGCGATTTCTTAATAATTTATCCTTGGCAAAATAATAGCCAATCACAACACCCGTTGTTAGAATGGTTAATCAAATGGTTCCTGTCTCCTAGAGAAAATGGATTACCTAAGGTGGCCGTACGAATCATAACTACCCGAATTTCTGTTTGCTGCAAGGAGACATTCAATTTTTGCCTAATTTCTCCTAGCAGAAATTCAGCCAAACGGAGTGCTCTCATTGGCTGAATTGTCTCCAAGTAGAAATTTATTTCTTTCTCTCCTAGGAGAAATTCCAGCCAATGAGAAGCACTCATTTTGTGGCTGAATTTTCCTGCTAGGAGAAATTCAGCCAAACGGAGCTCTCTCATTGGCTGGAATTTTCCCTCCAAGTTGGAAAATTAAATTCTCCTTGGAGAAATTCAGGTCTCACAACGGAGCTGGGTGCTCTCATTGCTGGAATTTCTCCAAGGTGAAAGTAATTTCTCCTAGGAGAAATTCCAGCCAATGAGAGACTATTTGGCTGAAATTTCTCCTAGGCGAAATTCAGCCAAACGGAGTGTCTCATTGGCTGGAGTCTCCAAGGAGAAATTAATTTCTCCTAGGAGAAATGAATTTATACTAGGAGAAATTCGGTAGGTTATGACTCGTATGGCCAATGATCGACCGTTGACATTTTGTTATTGCCAGATTGCGAGTGCTACGGTGAGCCAGCAACCTACCAGTACTGCTGCGCCGCCGAAACACGGGCTATGCCGAAAAGTTCAAAGAAGTCGAATTTTGAAAGAAGCATGACTATTGAACTCTCAATGAACACTTTGTCGCTACTATGAAGAGTGACACCGGTGTGTGTAACAACACAAATAATCTGTTATGAGCTGGTGGCTGCAGATACCAAATAGCAAGACCAATGCAACAGTCTAATCAGCTGATGATTTTGAAAGTACCGTTACTGTGTATCGACGGTAGCTTGTCTGCCCATTATTTGTTTGGATGCACGGGCCGTTACATCACATGTCAACATCTCTACTATATTGGTCGAGGTGATGTGGAATTTTGGACAACGTGTATACCGAGACAATGGGAATCATAATTAGGATCGATTCGATAGTCCTCTCAGTCACATGGCCCTTTAGTGGAAGTGTCTTGCAAGGAATAGGGCCAACTGTATAAAAATAGTGTATTCTTACATCAAAATATACTTTTACACGGTCTCTCCAAAGCAATTTTATTTCAACATGCTTCTAACAGGATATTAGATTGAGTATAGGGTAATTTGTCAAATTAAAAATCGTGCTTGTGTCCTATCTTCCTAAAAAGGACCTATAAAGATGAATTCAAAAAATCACCCACCATTTGACCGTCGGTTCCTGGCGGTTGAAACGCGTTTCATTGTTTAGAGCAATAGAAACCAGTTTCAACCGGAAAGAACTGAACGGAACCGGCGAACGGGTGGATGCCTTTTGAAGCCGTTGTGATATTTTTACCGCTTCAGGTAGTCTTACGGAATAAAGCTGATGTACATTAGTCATTATACATGAGCTTTATTCCGTAAGACTACCTGAAGCGGTAAACGTAGTCTTACGGAATAAAGCTCACACTAGTCATTGTGTACATGAGCTTTATTCCGTAAGACTACCCGAAGTGGTAAAAATATCACAGCGGGAAATCTGTTATAGAACAGCGGTGTAGAAGTAATTATTGTCCGCCCTACTCATAGTCCGGCTACAACGGTAGAGAATAGGGCACTCGGTTCAGTTGATTCTTCACGCAACACCTGTTTCACGCTTTATTCCGTTGTCGTCTATGGAGCCCGTACTGTAGCTCCCGGCGGACTATAATTACTTTAACACTGGCTCCAAAACGTATAGGCCTACATTGTTCGCATTTATTCCCTTACTTTCAAAAATATACAATTTTGATTTGATGATTTTTCACATCCTGTAGAAAATCTCCATGGGTTTTCTAATTAAAAAAATAATAAACTGAATCTGAATTGTTACTAATATATCTATATATAAGTATAAGTACCTCAGGCCACCATTTCTGGCAATTTGATGAGTTGGAAAACGTACTTTTTTATAGAGTCAGAGTATTGTTTGTTTCCATTGTGCGCACTGTAATCTTTGACAACGGAGCTCTATCTTCATTCTTTTAATACTATATTATTTTTTGTATTTTAAATCGAAGTGGCAAATTTACTCTGGTTTTACGACGTATATCTAGATGCCTAGAAATTTCTGCAAACAAGAAAATTAAACGCTGATAAGCTATTGTATATACCCGGACCCTACACTTTTAAAATGTTGATAAAATTTTTACTCAATGTTTGATTTAAAAAAAGGGAACAACGCCTTCCGTTAAATAATTTACTCAACTTTTTCCAGGGGCTCAACATAAAAATTTGTTCCCTTTTTTTATCAACATAGATTAATATTTTAGAGCATATCACTCGTGAGTCTTCGCACTTAATAAAAATTTCAAATACCCAGTAACTTAGTAATGAACATTTGTATTAGGGAATCATAGTATGTGTCATAGAAGATCGGAGAATGTCGTTCACATTAAAAACGCTATTTTCGCATTGTAAAAATATGCTATTAATTTAGGGAACTAATTGGTTTGATTAAATCTTAGTCAAAACTGATAAGATTTAGGCTCAAACGGGTGTAATTCGACTCAACCATGCGTAAGGTTTTACTCAAATCGGGAAATGAGATTAGTTCTTTTTAGTGAATATTAATACATTTTAGAGTGTTTAGAGTGACGGTAAATGGAAGTAAGGTTTAAACCAAGAGAGGACGAAATAGTTAAGATAGGAATGTTGGGTCCAGCTGGTCAATAAGCCCATGAATTGTATTTGTTATGTGACGGGATATGACATTCATGGAATTATTTTTTAAGAGCGAGTTGAGTTGAATTAAATCTGACCGTGCAAGATGGAGAATCTCAATCAATAAAATTTAGTTTATTATAATGAAAACCTGACGCGCACCAGGGCCGTAGCCCGGGATGGGGGGGGGGGGTTGCGGGGGTGCGATTACCACCCACCCAATCTCCAAAATAACAAAAGGTCCACAAATAATGTGGTGCGAGCGAAGCACTGGAATAAATGGGGTTGGGATTTTTTTGTTTTGTCAAAAAAAAGCAATAGTGGGCAAAAGGTCCACTTTTGCCAAATTTCGCCATTTCTGGCATTAAATGTGGTAAAAAATTAAAAAAGGTCCACTTTTGGAAACATCGCACACCCCCAAAAAAATCCTTTCTACGTTTCCTGGACGTGCATTCTAAACATCTAATTTTGGGCTAAATAAAAGTGTGCGATGGTCGAGGGTTGGGTCGAGGGTTAATGGAATTATGGTATGGTTTCCGCACTGGCTACCTCCATCTTAATTGGTGGGAGTGCGTAATTTTATTCCATCGTAGTTGCTGTTCTTGTAAAATCGCCAATTATGGCCAGGATGCTGTAACTTTGCGTCACCTTAAGAGGCTCGGGAGGCTTCTGCTTGTGAACAGTTTGCCCAGAGCTTGGTTAGGTGATTATTGAATTCCTGATGTTGGTTGCTATTGACGAAAGACATATTACGCCGGGGCGGGACGGAGTTGTGGGGATAATACGAAACACAAAAACTTGTACGTTGAAAAGTTTCAACAAGTATAAGGTGGAACATGAAGCAATTGTTTTCGCCAAAAAATGAAGCCTCCATTCCATCTTGCGAAAACAATGAACCACTCTCACCTTATCCCGTGATTTCATGTTTTAATTTGCAATGGGCGGAGGAGTGATTACATGAATTCAACGTTTCCATTCAACAATTGTCTTCGCCTTGCGTCTCGGGAAAAAAAAAAACTTTTTTGGGTGCAGTTTTCAGTAGTCCATCAATTTCAGTATTTACTGTGTGCGCCTGCCCGGCGCCTGCACTTTCCCACGTCTTTGAGACTTTCGAAGGGCATTGGTGTGCAATTCTAGGCAGAGGTTCTGGAAATTCAAGAGCTGAGTCTTCAAAGATAGCTGATTACACGTACAATGTTAGGGTCAATTTGAGAGCTACTTTAGATATCACTATGTAACATACTTGTAGAATGCTACCTTCTGTTTAGTTCGAATGAAGTCTTCTTTATCCCCTTGAGGTCTACCACATTTCTTACAGTATCTTTAACTGGTCCATTACATAATTTAACATGATATAACCAATCAAAATAGACTTTCTATATCCCATTTTTTGCCACTTTTCAAAAATCACGGAGCGGACCCCTGCCTTGCGTTTACAGGGAAAGTGATCTAACAACATACCGCTACTCCTTTTTGCGGTTTGATCGTCAGGTTGCTAGTCATTTTCCTCTACGGACCCAAGGTATTCATATACAGCGTTAAGCTTTTGTTATCATGTCTCTGATTGGCTTATTATATCTTACAACACAATGTCCAATCAAATCGGGGGTTGAAATATGAAGTATTTTCCACAAATCACGTAGCTTCAGTCGTTCCCCATGCTTATGTCATGACCCAAACTAATTGTTATCATTTTGAACGCGAATAACCGTTACTGCACACGTGGTCGTAAACTGCGCGCCATGATTTTCTGAAAGCATCTAAACATTAAGAAACATATTCATAACCAAAATCTAAGAGATTGCTGTCAAGAAATAAAGAATAATATAGATTTTATATATTTAAAAAAAAACACGAATATTCATGAAAAGTTTTGTAACAGGCTTCCCAAAAATATCGGACGAATTCGACATACCTGTACTATAACTGTTCAAACAATCCAGCCTCACAATATATTGTCATATTGATCAAATAATGGAAAACATCTTGCAACTCGAGAATATCACACATCGTATTATGCCCGAGATATATGGCTTTTTTAAACATGGTTTTCACCACAATCATCAGGCCAGTATACAATACGGAGGTTTAGATGTCATACGCGATATCCGAACTTCTTTTGTTCGATTGATCCATAAATAAAAGTATTCTACATTCCAAGTACAAGCACACGCACACGCCTCGAGCTTGACATCGAAGCTTGCTAGTGAATGAAAGACATCACGTGGCATGCCAGGTGCGGAGGACCACTGTAGCTGAATTGTCCAATTGAAGATGCGCTGCCAGTCTAGCACAGATTTTGCACGTTTACGCTGTGATTTCTGGTTACGAGATGGTAAATATAACACTCCATTTCCTGGTAATCCTCAAAATCACCCATCTCGACTTAACTGATATTCAAGGTTATCAGCCGCATAAAATATCGTAATACCTTTTGGATGTGATGACGTAAAAAATTTAACATTTGATCATCTTGTAGATACAACATATTGTTTTTTCACCGGTAAGCTGAAATGATTAAAGCAATAACAGCACATTTTTTGAAGAGCGCCCCCAATTTTCAAAATTTGATATTTTTGCACAGTTATGTTGTTAATTGTTTAGGAAATTAAACCTGCGAACGAGAATGATCAAAAATGCGTATTCATCATAAAATGAGCGATTTTGTAATTAGAATTGGGGATCCCGGATTGTACTTAACGGCAGAGCTGGAAATGCTAAGCTTATGTCCGTCCATGATGATTGATGAAATAGTACCACCTCAAGAAAATGACCTCTAACTTGACTTGCCTGAACCAATAAACAACTAATGGATGAGCGTAGACATGTACATGGCGCTATTTCCCTGCTCTTTCATATTGGAAGGCCGTTTCCAGCAGCCGTTGAATTATTATCGGAGATCTCCGATATTAATTATTCTAATTGCAAAATTCCTTAACCATTCACAGGTATAGTTCACTAGCCAATGCAACAATATAAAAATCTCAATTTTTTTTAAAAATTGGGGGCGCTCTTCAAAAAATGTGCTATTATTGCTTTAAAGTGGAAATGGGAGTATAGGGAACTTACGGGCTTATTGTTTATGATTATGTTCAAGTAGCAGAGTCCCGCATATATTAATACAAGTACAATGTGTTCGTGAAACTGTTATATAACGTTGTAAAATTATTTCAAAGATTAATGTCGCTGGCAAATACAATATTCAGATCAAAGCATTCTTTGTTCAGATTGGGCTCCTAACCTTTTTTTTTGTTGTTGTTGTAGGTGCCACGAAAGTGTTTTCTTTATTTCTGAAGGGGTTGATTACCGGTAGACCCACTTTTAACTGTCGTTTCTTTCAACTATTGAAAACGCGTTAAAATTTGGTGTTTACGTAAAAAGGTGAATGACCCTGTGGCATTATAGGACGCCGAATTTCCGCTACTGCTGTAGCGTTGTAATTTAGTCGGACCTCCTCGTACGCCGAATAGTTTGCATAATCTGGAGTATCTGACATACCCTTCGAGGGACTTTCCTTAATTGTTGAATAACCTTTGGGAATGTTCTTAGTCGTTTCTGCTTTTGCTTGTTTTTTACCTTTGTTTGGTATGGCATACAACGAAAATGAGTCTTTGTATCAACAACCGTTTCAAGAGAATCTAAGTCATATGTTATGGTACTTGTTTCTTTTGATACATTCGCTTTATTGCCCATGTCCTGAACAAATTGTAGGTCTGATGTTGACTTATCAGGTTTATTAACGGATGCAGATGAAGCCGTTGTTTCCGCCTCTTTCTCAACTGATTCCTCAACCGTCGTTGATACGCTTCTCGATGCCGATGAAATGTTGCTATTGGCATGTATAACATTTAAAGTAATCGGTTCAAGGTAACCTGAATCGTCTTCAGGTGTTTTATTTTCAAATCAATACTAAATGAGTTGACATATAAAGGTTGGTTATCCGTCATTACCACGCTAGCCTCTAATTCCGTCTGTCGGATGGTATCAGCTACCGCATGCTCATCCCGGGTTTCAGCCGAGTTAGTAAAAACAAAATCAGACTGGCCCGAATTTGCTGTATTTAAAATTTTGTTTTCATATTGCACTTTCGAGGATACGGGCAGAGTATTCGGGTTTCGTGGCTGAATAAACAATCTGGAAAAATCAAGATAAGCAAAGTATAAGAAGATAATAAAAACCTCAGGCTTTTTATGTGACATCTTGTTAGATTCTGTAGCTTAAAGAAAATCACACACACACACACTCACTCACACACATGCACATACACGCGCGCGCGCACACACACGCTCGCGCGCGCACTTTTATTACTTATCCTACATGTCACCTCCTACCTCATTGGATGAGGAACAGAGGTGATTGCCTGTCGCTACCAAGCTCGGGCTAAATCCAAGTAAGCCTATGAATAGCGCAGTGCTCCTGACGTGTTACCTAAAGCATCGAGAGACCAAAGGTTTGTTCATATTTTACCGCATCTGCCTTGCGGTGAGTAGTGGTGCCGATATATCGACCACTTTCACGTCGCAACACCGCAAATCGCAAATCTAGTTAAATGTATTTAACTTCATTGCGGTACCGCAATGCGGTGTTCTGGGAAGAGATTGTAATTCTGACATCGCAACTCACCGCAACGCAGATGCGGTAAAGTATGAACGGACCTTAAACTCTATACTTGGCAACGTGGGCTAGAAGTAGCCCAGATTCGCTTCAGCGGTTCCATTGTTTTAGCGCAGTGAAGTTGAACCATTGCTGAAAGCTAGTGAGACAGGCAATTCTGGTCGGAATCTGCCATTGATTTTTAGACACAATGTCTCGCCTCTAGGCTGTTTATCAATAAAACTGTAACCCGACATCGGCTGGGTTGTCACAAAATGTGCTGAGCTGCATTGTCATAATAGACCGATCTTTACCGCTAAAAACACACTGTAACCTGCAAGAGATATTGGGGCGCCGATTGACCTGCGGTTAACAGCGGTTGAACCTTGTTCCATTGTTTAGAACAATAGAAACCGGTTACAACCTGAGAGAACCGAGCAAAAACCGGCGGGCAGATTGTTTTAAAAACAGGTGGTCATAAACTTGCATACCATTGCTTTTATTGTTTAACAAATCATTTGAAACAAGGTTTTAAGACAGACAGTCATCTTCATTATAACCAAATTAGTAGTATTTGTGCAATTTTCGCACGTTCCATTATCCACGCGTTAATGGTTATCAGGAGTTGAGGGAAGGGAATCATTCTGTATCCTTGCCCCAGGCGCTTTACCCCTAGCTACGCCAATGGGTAAGGATGTTGAATTTAAAAGAAGGAATTACAATTACTTCTTTACAGGAAATGCTATAATGCAGCTAACTAATATGACGACTGTAACGCCCACTGTGATCATGATTCCAAAAAACACACAATTATCAAGCCCAGCTGTAAAATTGAATTAAAAATAAATAAAAGAATACTAGTATTAAATAACACAAATATAAATAAATACTGGTTTTCAGCAAGGTTCCTCACTTTGATATAAATATCCTGGATAAAAGTATGCATATCCATGGGGCTTGGATGCTTGCATATAAGGACAAAAGGGCGCACCCCTGGGAAGTACATAATTTTCCAGTGCTCATGTCTAGTATGTGCACATTTTCTTGAAAATGAATTAAATGCCATTTCAATATTTTCCCTGAATATCAATGACCAACGGATGTACACATGATTCATTGATTCCACGCGGTATGCAAATATAGCCATTGTTATCACCCATGCAGTTGAAAATATTTCAGGTGTTATCACCACCCCAATTTAGATTGAGCTATTTTTTGTTCATGTAGAATGCAGAATACCTTGTCCTCGTTCGCAAATAAATAAACGTTGAGGATCTACTGTGTGTTCAATCAACTTTGGCCCTATATTTCATCATTTATTAGAAAGGAAAACGAAGATGAACAAAAGTCATGCAAAAAAGTTGTTTAGCAAACTGTGACCATACATCTTTGTTCAGAACCAAACCCGTAACTCTGCGCGTAACCCCATTTCTATTCAATTTACCGCGCTATTAGCAGAAATCGAAAATCATTGCATAGTATTCGTCGACCTATATGAAATACAGGTAAACCGGTGCCGAACAAACTTGGTAAATCGAATAGAAAGGGGGTCCAGCATTAAGTTATGGGTTTTACATGGTACACTGCGCCCTAGGGTTAGCAACCCAGCTTATAACATACTTGAAAAGTACCAACAGTATAGACCTAGTAGGCTATTTGAGTAATTTGAACATGGCTGGGATCAACGAGGTCTAGCGATTACCCAACCTCTCTGTGACCGATATTGATATGTCGACACCTTATTCTTTTTTAGGATCTTTTCAAATTTAACACGTTCCCGGACTTTGGCTACTTCTGACCCAGATTCGCTTCAGCGGTTCCATTGTTTTCGGCCAGTCAACCTGAACAATTTTTCAAATCTAGCGAGACAGAGCGATTCTGACCGCAGACGGCCCTAGATTTTCTAGCCAGAGTGTCTCGCCACGAGGCCGTTTATCAATGAAACTGCAACCCGATATCAGCTCATGTGCCCACACATGTTTGCCGACGGGAGGTCAGTAATTGTCATCTTTATCGCTAAAGTCCCTGGTGTGTGAGGCCTGTGAATGTGCCTAGCACGGGTCCGGGGAAAGGGTTTTAACAAAGCGATCACACGTTATTCCACTCGCTAACTCTAGATCAATATAGGACGATCAGCAACGGAAGTGCATTGTAGAAATCGCAAAACTAGAATGAGTAGAGTCTATGGGCTGAAGTTTCGGGTCCTATAGTAGATTTCAAAATAAGTGAGACTTCATTAAAAGTTTTAGGTCTGTCCATTCACCGTGAGAGGTAAGAGGAATTATTTTAATTGCCACAGGTAAAAAGTTTATGGTACTCATACAATCTAGAGTAATGTAGCTAGTAAATAAAAGTTGACATAAAATACATTATTTCATCTAAGATAGCTTGGATATTTCAATTGAAGTAGGAGGATGAAAAACAGCAATTATTTCATTAAACGTTGATATTTGAACATAACTTTGACATTGCAAAATATCATTCCTTATCACAGCATTGGAGAAATAATGCATTCTTATATCAATGCACACATAACAGAACTAAGTTTTATTTGACCATCAAAAATGAGTCAACCTTGTATTAAGAGATTACGTAAAGCGGAATTGACATCCCGGCCAACCATGGCATAAGTCCTTCTATCATTAAACATACCATTGTAGAACTGAATACATCAGCTTCCAGTAAGCCGATTCTGTAAAGTAACTTTGTACTATGGACACAATAGGTTTTGTAATAGCAACAAAGGCCTAGTCTCCGCATGGCCGGGGATTGAACCCCATATCAATCTCGCCCCACATGGAAATTAATATGCAAGAACTCTCACTTAATTTGAAATCTACTATAGTCGATATTCTTGGCCACAGGTGAAAATGCACTTTACCCAAGATACTTAGTGGCTCGGATCCAAGTCACCTATTAACATGATCATATAATCATTGCACCTCAAAGCACGCAAACCAACTACCTAGCCTACAACAATTAACACCCCAATACACACACAACCTCAATATTATAATTGTAAATGAGCACAAAACTCAACATATGAGCACCCTACATGGTACACTGCACAGTGCACAAGATACCTATGATACTTAGCGGCTCGGTGACCGTTTTGGTAAATTTGAAAGGACCCGAAACAGACAATAAAGTGTCGGCATTCCAATTTGAACATCGCTCGCAAAGAGGTTGCGCAGTCGCTGGACCCCGTTGGTTAAAACGAACACTGATTGCCCAAACAAAAGCTGTCCTTTAGATGACCCAAGTTTATATTCAGCAGCCTTCTAAGTACAAAACCATTGTCAAAGCTTCTTCCCCACGAGAACGCGAACCCCCTTTTAACCGGTACTAACTTACATATTAAAAGATTACTGTTGCAAAAGGTTCTAGTTGCTTCGGCTTGCCATTTAACTGTTTGCACATTCGTACTTGTAGTATGAATTTTGGTTATTTCAGTCAGGTCAGATGACCCCGATGTTGAGATGCTGGTATTTTTTGTTATTGGTGTGTTTTCTGTCAAGTTATGTGTGTCACCCATATCTGTCGGCCGCTCGGTAGAAACGTCCATCATTGTGGTGGATGCATGTATTGGCGTTGTTGTTGCTGATGAACTTGTTGCCATCTGGATTGTTGTGGACGAAGGTGATGCTATGAAATGAAAACAGTAAATGACAAGCTACTTTTTACTGTTGATATGTACAAATTTAAATAAATACTGTACATAAATCAAGACATTAACTTCATTCATAAACCATATTAAACTTGAGCATTTTAAAAGGGTTTTCGCAATCAAACACGACTGTCCTCGAAAATTGTAAGCTTTGCCGAGTCAGTAAATATCAATATGCACGGTTTACATTCAATTGAAAATTGAGATTATCATTTGAAAATTGATATCATCTTTTATCCTTTATAATGAACATAAATTCTTTAATCTCATTGCTTGAATAAAATTCTATATTTCGTAAGTGATATCTCGTGAATGCAGCTATTCCCGGGATATTTTTTCCGTGACGCACACATTAAAGTCTGACTCAGAGATTTCGAAATATTATTTTTTTATGTGATAATGAAAAATAGTCAACTAGAACTAAAGATAGTAACCTAAAATGCACAATTCCGAAATTTGAGATGAATCGGATTTTTCGTTTTGATGCAGTAAACATTTATGTGTAGTATTACGTCCCATAGGATACTGTGTATAACAAAATTCCGGATCCGGAATTTTATAACAAAGTTGTGATTTTCTATATGAAGGAATTCGATTTAAGCTTAGCAATTTCACACAGCGATTAGTATATGGACAGGCATTATGTACATGCAAAAAACACGATTTTTTTTTGGAAATTGAGGGCGCCCTCCTCAGGAAATCTCTGAGTCGGCCTTTAAGACATTATGTCCTGAATTCTTATTAAAAATAACTCGGCTAAACATAGCAGGTATTACGTGTAAGATATTGTTGTTTTGACAAATAAATATGACTTCTCCCTGAATACATTACTCTGTGACTAACCTCCATTAGGACCACAAGATCTTTCGTCTTTGTTGTCAATGCAGTCTGTATTTTGGTCACATATTGAACCATCTGCTATGCAGTTACTGTGGTCGCAAAAGAGGTGCCCAGGTGAGCTACACGTGATAGCTGCAAGTGAATAGATGAAAAGCAGACTATTTTATTTGACACAATTCCAAACAAAGCTAAACGCTATTATTAATCTCTCTCCTTTTTCTCTAACTCTCTTCCACTCTACTTCTTTCCCATGCTAAAAACGCAGCTAAGTGCGTTTCATTAACTTTTATTTACAATTTTCTGTAATTTTTAAAATTTTTCTCTCGAAAAATACCCAAAGGAAAATCAATTTTACTTCAGTTTGCTATATCCGCATTCCAAGGTTAAAGGTGCGTGTTCCGATCGTCTTTGGGACCCCCTCATTTACCCGGAAGTAGTATCGATTTTGATATCAGATGAAAGGCCGTATTTTTCTCATTGTCGTCCTGAAATTTGAGCCCTCAAATCCATT
This sequence comes from Ophioderma brevispina, assembly GCA_023653785.1. NCBI lineage: Eukaryota > Metazoa > Echinodermata > Ophiuroidea > Amphilepidida > Ophiodermatidae > Ophioderma > Ophioderma brevispina. The sequence continues at coordinate 15,781 of JAMKCH010036154.1, forward strand.
TCATTCCCAAGATATAAACAAAAAACCGCCGTTTTAGTGGTTAACCACTTTACCGGGTGTCTCAAAAAAAGGAAACCCTCAAAGCGCCCTCTATTTCACGAAGGGAAAAAGTAAACCATACATATTATTACACATCTGAAAAGTGCACTTCGTCAGGTTTCTGG
>JAMKCH010036155.1:0-15252 GCA_023653785.1 Ophioderma brevispina
AGGTTTTTTTTTACTTGTATCAAAATATTGTTATGACCTGGATCTATTGCAAAAAATACACAATTTTACTATTATCCGTGCTTAACGGTGGCCCGCCATCTTGGATTCAAAGCGTGTTAGGAACACAGAAAATGTTTGGAATTTATTTCTTCTGTGAGAGTATTAAATGTAATGTTCCTGCCCCAAATGTTTATAACTTAGGTAGGTTGTCTTAAATACCAATTCTGTTAATAGCGCTTTCGGCGGCCATATTTGGCCGCCATCTTGGATTTGAAGTATGTTTTACCAAAAGGAAAATGTTAGATGTGGGGTTTTTTTCTTACACCACAAGATATACCATACACCCCTGAATTTGAATCCTATCAGCGTATATTGTGTTAATTCAGCGTTTATATATAAATAGCGTTTTGGCGGCCATTTTGGCGCCCTCTTGGATTTGTTTAATTGATTGCCATATTGATTGAATTAGCTTGTGTTTTAACTCTTTGGTATCGAAATAATGTGGTATTGTTCATCAGTTGGACTCGTACTGCCTTCAGAAATCAATTAGAGATGTATTTTTATGTATTGGCGGCCATCTTGGATTTGACACCTAAAAACGTTTTGAAAAAATTCCCAGATATTTTTTCCAACATGTTACACCCAACACAATGAATCAAGAGGAATTTTGCTTTTAACAGAAAAAACACACGAATTACATAGTAGCCTCCACAAATCTCAATTTAATAAAGTGTGTGTTGGTGGGGGGGGTGTTGTCGAAAGCTCCCTACCTACGACGACGGATAAACAATGCCTTTACCTCAATACTTGGGAGGACACGTTTAACAGCAAGATCCTGTTCAACATATGCACTCCAGTTTACATGCACTAGATTTTAAAATGAACGATGCGGACGATGTACTATTATAGTTAGGCCTACTAAAATAACAAAACATGTGGTGGGTGATGTTGACATAATGATGAAATGCTGCTTCTGCTTCTGTTGAGATGATATGATGATGATGATGATTATGATGATGATGATGGATGATGAATGACTTATCCCAATCCTTTAAGGGGTTTGAGCGAGATAGAATTCGCCTATGGGATCTCTTTATATTTTGAATATGTGTTTTCATCTATGCTTTTTTGATAACATTTTAAAATTAAAAAAAAATTGTGGTTTCCGTCTTACGTTTGAGAAATTTCGTTCCAAACAAGTATTTTCTGACAGTTTTTACTGAGTGTTCGTTGATGAAATTACAAAACTATCGACAAAATTCTTCTAAGTAACAAAATCTCTTAGCAATTTTCGTTTTCACATATGTTTATGCCAGGAGAGAGCTCTTTGAAATACCGAAATAAAAAAGGTAGTTTCCGTCTTACTTTTAATAAATAATAAGAAAAACCGAGTAATTCTTGGAAATTTCGAAACAATCAAATTTCACAATACTATAAAATAAAATGAGATTAAGAGAGTTATTTTTTTGTTTTGTCCATCTTAGATGGTGTCATAGGGCGGGTATCCAATATTTTTATCGTGGTGGTACTGGCTATGCTGACATCCACCACTTAACCCTCGTCTTACCAAGGGGGGGGGGGAGTCCACTCCCCAGTGAACTTCGCTCCGGTGCGCTAAAATGCCAAAAACTTTCATAAAAAGGTTCTAGGTAATCGTTCTCTCACCCTTTCCGGTCATTTCACCAGGGTTATAGGGTATGCCGTCAACGTCGAAGGGTGGGGGGTGGTTCCCAGATAGCAAACTGACGTCGGGCCAATTTCGTGATACGTGGGCACGGTCGCGGTCGGCAAACCAACGTCAGCCCGAAGTTGGGAAAACGGTGAGGAAATTGGTCGTTAGATGGTCGGCAAACCAACGTCAAGCTGACGTTGGGGAAACGGTGGGGAAATTGGTCGTTAGATGGTCGGTAAACCAACGTCAAGCTGACGTTGGGTAAACAGTGGGGGAAATGGTCGTTTGATGGTCGGCAAACCAACATCAAGCCAACGTTGGGAAAACGGTGGGGAACTTGGTCGTTAGATGGTCCGGCAAACCAACGTCACTCTACGTTGGGGGAAAATGGTGGGGAAATTGTCGTTAGATGGTCGGTAAACCAACGTCAGCTGACGTTGGTTAAACATGGGGAAATGGTAGTTTGATGGTCGGCAAACCTACGTCAACAACGTTGGGAAAACGGTGGGGCAATGGTCGTTTGATGGTCGACAAGCCAACGTCGGGGCGAAGTTGGGAAAATGGTGGGGGAACTTGTCGTTTTTTGTTCGGCAGGCCAACGTTGGGCCGATGTTGGGGAAACGGTGGAGTGAATGGTCGTTTTATGGTTGGTAAGCTAACGTCGGGGTGAAGTTGGGAAAATGGTGGGAACTGGTCGTTTTGTGGTCGGCAGGCCAACGTTGGGGCAATATGTTGTCCCGCAGACTATAATTAGCTAAATATTCTAACTAGGCCTAATTAATAAAGGAATTAGTAGGCCTATAGCCGAAACGGACAGGGCTTTCAGCAAAATAGGGCCTATGCTTAGCAACATTGTGCGTAACAATAAAACATATGCCATTTGCAGTGACTATATTTTTCGATTTTGTGCACTTTGTTTTCACCGTGATACGGGGATTCCTTGAACTTTTCGGGTTTTTTTCATCTGTGAAGCTCTGTGACGTATTTCGCCATTTTTTATGAGTCTTTACTTAGTGTGTCCTTATACTGTTGAAGCTTTTTACAATTGATATATTATATTTTACCCTTTGTTATCAAGCAGGACAAGTTAGTTCAATTGGATAGTCGTCAGTCTTCTAATACAAAGGTCCCTGGCTCGAATCCCGGTCAAGGTAAGTCGATTTTCAGTTACTATATAATGTGCCTAAACATAAGATATGAACTATACTGGTGTATTAAGTGTGAAAAACCATAGGGAAATGTTCTTTATTTTTCATTCATCAAGCCCAATTAGTGATTTTATAACACGGCAAAACATCGTTTATTATGGTTGGGATAACGTTGGCCCAATTGCTATCCAAACATTGGGCCAACGTCAAAATACGACGCATGTCCATCGTTGGACCAACGGACAAAATGACGTTGGGCCAACGTAATTTTTCGTAATTGTATTGATGTCGGCATAACGTTGGCCCAATGTTGTGCCAACGTCAAAAATTGATGTTGTGCCAACGTTGGGCTGGCGGACATTTTTACATCGCTCCAACGTCTTATGTTGACGTTGCCCCAACGTTGGGCCAACGGTGTATTGCTATCTGGGTTGCCACCCAAGGATATTTTATGGTGCATTTTTGAAAATATGCACAGTGTGGCGCTAAAACTCTATATTTATGTAAAACTAGCCAATTGGCATCATTTAGAGCTGAAAACCGCTTGGAAATCCGATATTCCTACTTTTTTTTAGCGCAAAATCGGATTTTCGCCTATTTTCTGTGGAAAATGCCAATTTTCCAAAAAATTATTTTGGTATCAATGAAAAGAGGAAGACCATAGCTATCCACTGGTATCAAAATCATAAGCATCGGGTGCTTTATAACGAATTCTCGAGGTGTTACAAAAAGTTGTAAGACGAGGTGTTATTAAGGATGGTGTAAGGATGGCGTTTTGTTTGTACACGAATTTCTGTTTTTGGCACTATTTTAAATATGAGGCACGGTATACCAACAAAGGTATCCACTGCAGGAAAACCCGGTTCTTGTTTGGTCTTTTTTTTTTTTTTTTTTTAATTTTTTAGGTTTTTTCTTTTTTTAATTTTCAAAAAAGCAAATCTGTTCTTAACGGCGTGGGATTGGAAAAGCAATTTTACGCGTCAAAGCGCAATGCGAAGGCATCGCGTTTGGCGCGGTGATTTTTACTGCGTAATGAAGCGGAACGCAGTTTAATTGAGTTTGCGCGAACCACAGACGTCAGTGGCCCGGATTTGTTCTTGAAATATTTTTTTTCATGGATTGAAAAACCATATTTAGGCGAAGTTTGAACGGAAAATTATGGCGGGAAATACATATCGTCGCGTGGCTGCACGAAGGTCGGAAGTGCAATAGTAGGCCTATATAGGAAAGATAAATAAAGAGTAATAAAGCCGCAAAACAAATGTAGGCATCACATGGCCCCAAGACCTTCTTGCATCGACGATATGACCAAACTCCTTATAAAACGATCTTATGACAAACTCCTTATATAGCAGAGTAAAAAAAGATATTATCCGGGGTGCACTTGTAGTTCAAGGTGGGTGGTATCATTGCTCGTGTATAAAAAAACCAGGGCCGTTCGCTAGACATTTTGTCAGGGAGGGGTAAAGTGAAGAAATGTGATTGCTGTAGTAAGAGCTCTTGGAAGCGTATGAGCGATAGTTAGTTAACACCCACATACAACTAACGGGCGCCACGGTCGGGCCCACATTAAGGGCTAGTTGAAAATTGTCATAAAAGTAGATGTCTTACAGACCATTTTTTCTTGATCGTTTGGTTTGAAACTACACACCGCAAAGCGGCTTGACTAAACCGGGAGCAAACCGGAAGCCCTGAAGGGTGGGTTACAGGAGGTCAGACCGCTTTAGGCCCTGGCGGGGGTGGCAGGGCAGAGCCCTGCCGGGGCCCAGGGGGCGGAGCCCGGAAAGCTCTTGGATTTAAACTATTCAGAACCTTCAAAATGACCACTTTGGGGGTAAATTAAGTAACCCAATTCATAAAGTAAAGACGAGTTAAAGACTGGTTTCACACACTTTGCTCATGAGCCGGGCAGTATTACATGTATAAGCTGTATGCCAAGAGAATTGCATATAGCGGCGCTAATGTCTTTAATGGGTTTGTGGTGCAGGAGCAGAGCCCTTCTGGGGGTCCAGGGGGCAAAGCCCCCGGAAGCTCTTGGATTTCAGCTAGTCAGAAAACCTTCAAGATTACCACTTTTTGGGGGTAAATGGTAACCAATTCAAAGAAAAGACTGGTTTCTAAATTTGCTTACTGAGATGGGCAGTATAAGCTTGTACAGCCGAAGGGGAAGGATACACATTTACTAGTGCCAATGTCTTTTAAGACGGAGCGGTGGCAATGAAACAGAGTCCCTGCCAGTGTCCATGGGGCGGAGCCCCAGGAGCTCTTGGAGCTCTTGGATTTTAGCTAATATAAGAAATGCATTTTGAAGGGTTAAGTATAGTTAATTAATTCAAATGACAGCCAGTTAGACCTATAAGGTTATGGGGCAGGGGGCTAGGGAATCATTCCCTACCAATTTTTTTCTTGACCACTGACCACTTCAGCTCCCCGACTGAAAATCCACCCTTTAGTGCTGGTAGACCAATCTTGGGGAATGGACCATGGCTCCCCTCGTGTTTTATACAATTTGATTTTACACATTTTGACCACAAGTATGTTGGCACATTAACCCAATTCATGCATTACCGTTGGTTAGGCTTGGGAACAAAACTAATTGTGGCTTGAGGAGAAGCCAAATATGTGATATTTGGATTATGTAAGTCTGGAGTCAATCTCATGCGTTCTGATGGTTATCTTTTGTTTCATTCTTAATTACCCTTTTCTCTTTTCTTTTCCTCTTCTCTTCCCTCTTTCTTTTCTCTTTCTCTTTTCCTTCTCTCTCTCTCCCTTTTCTTTCTTCTCTTTTTAAGGATCGCTGGGGGGGTTCCACCCCCCCACCCCCATATGGCGACGGGCCTGATAAAAACACGTAAGGGTCGTTTTCGGAGGCGATTTGTACCAATACAAAAAGTAGGATATGTTTTTAATTATTAGTACACCTAAAAAAATTCAGCAACGGGGTCTTTGACCCCCGTTTTGAGTCAACTATGCACGACTAACAATGGGTGTAAGGTTAAATGTTTGACCACTTTTTGGTCAACAAACGTGTGAAATGGCCCTTTGTTGGTAATAATTTTTAACTACAGTTTTAGTCGGTGCATAGTTGACTTGGCGTTTTTAATGTGTAAAAAAGGTGTTTTAAATAAACGAAGTAAACGTGCTTAGGGACATTTTGGGAGATACGCGAGCATGCTCTATCCACCTTTGAATGTGACCTGCCCGGGGAAAGGGAAATTGTAGACACATTTTTCCCTTAATTTTCTTTTTCTTCCCCTCTTTTTATTCATTCCTTTCATCTTTCTCTTGTGCATTTTTGTTTTTCAGTTTACTTTTTTATTAGGCCTATTATATATGTTTACGCCACTTGGAGGTTACGCGCGTAACTTCTGGGAACGCGTTGACGGAGCGAATTCAACGCAATAAAGTGCTTTCGTCACGCGGTTGTCATGGCAGTTAACCTATGCTCTTCACGTCATCCTGTACGTGCGCACAAACATTTTATTTCCGGGTTTTACCCTTGGGATTGGCTCGACATGGGGTCATCCTCCGGGGGTCCTCTATCGTTATGACGTGGCTTTTAGAAGAATAGAAGAAAATAAATGATATAGCCTAAAGGTTCTGAAAGGAAGAAGTCGATTGCAGCATTACGACGTATGGTCGTAGCTGACTCTGTCAGTCGGATATGGGTTGCGCCTGCTCCTTGGATGATACAAACCATCCTGAGTATGGTATGTAGAAATTGATCTTTTCTTGCCCCCAAAAAATTGCCTAGATTCAAAATGACGAAATTTCTAGAAATAGGCCTATTGTTAACATTTTCAAAGGTCAAATGCACCGACAGGGGAAAAATACTGTAAATTTTACAAGAAAATCATGCACCTGTAAAATACAGCTTTTACATGTTTCCATTCAAATTTACTGTATATTTTACAGTTTGATGCAATATATTTTACAACAAAATGTAAACTTTACAGTACATGCATCGTAACAATTTGTGGATAGACCCTCCTACTAAGACTAAGTTGGGTGTTCGTCAGTGCTTTTATTCTCCACACATTCACAATCTCAGTAATAAGTAATAATATATATGTTTTTTAAAGTGTTTTGATTAAAAAATTGTTATTTATCATACGGTAATTAATTGTGGCAGAATTTGCTGCCCGTTATTTTCCTGTAAAATTTACAGTATTCTTACAGTTGTACAATTACGTAAGGTAAATAATAGACATTTGATGATTTCTCTTCATTTAAATGGTCCACAATTATTATGTTACCGATAGAGTGTAGATTAAGTTACTGAAGAGAGTACAAACCCAGTGGGCCATTGTCATAGATTGAAATTGAAATATATATCTACCTTTTTAGAACTAAAATTGTTCATTTTTCTTGCTTTGCTCTCTCTTCTCTCCTCTCTTCTTCTCTTTTCTCTCCTCTCTCTCTTTCTCCCTCATATAGGCTCTTACGTGATTCAGTTAAGCAAACGGTGAAAGTTGAACACAACAGAAAGGACATTCCCGTGAGCTAGAAGCGCAGCATATGCAAAGGAAAGTTTCAAGAACTTAAGGCACGTCACTTCCTGGAAGAGGCACAAAAAAAGGCAAGAACGAAATCAAAATAAGTAGACATCCATCCAGTGATGAAGTCAAATGTCGTAAGTACATCATGAGTACCAATATGCTAAATAGCAAACCTGAAGGGCGGATACAGAACCGCATGCAGCGAAAGAGGGAGGGTCAGATTGGTTCTGGATCTGGATATGTGACGCTGTGAAAAGTTCTGATAGGGCATCACTCAGCACTGATTTAGGCGAATGGACATGCTTAAGTCAGAGGAGATGTTGTCGAAGGGTGTCTTTGAATGTCTGGCTTGTCTTGTAGATCTCTAATGCTGGATGGTAGGTTGTTCCATCCTGCTGATCTTGAAGAAAACTGAAATTGGGAAGTGCAAGTGAGGTGCCCTGCGGGATGAACTACTTAGTTACTTGGTGGTTATCCTCTTGAAAATTCCACTGGAAGTATGACTAAGAGGCCTTAGTGTTGGCAGAAATCTCACAATAAGCTGAGAGTCGTGTTCCCCCTTCCGGTCTGTCATTTGGGTTTACAGGCATCCGGGTTAATAAGGAACGACGTTGTGGAGAATCTTGTATAGATATGTAAGTTGGTTTATTTCCCTTCTTTCTAATGTGGTCCATCCAAGCTTGGTCATCATATCAGTCACGCTGCTTGTCGTGCCTAGCGTAGTTGTGTATTAAGATAAACAACCGTCAGACGCCGCAAACTTTTCTAGCAAGCTAGTATTTCTCTTGGTAATGTGGGTTCCAAGCGACGCTCCCATATTCAAAGTGTGGTCTAAAAACTAAGGTGGAATTTCTATATCTGTGGTTGGAATACAGCTTTTCCTTCACCTTCATGGAGGCCGACCGAATAGAGTTCCTTTTGATGAAGTTAAAGATACGAGCTGCCTTCGCCACAGAGTGATCAGTCTGGCTGTTCCAACTGAGGTTATTCTGAATGATTGATGCTAAGTAGGTGATTTTTAGTCTTTCTCTTCAAGGTTTGACCCCTAACATGGTATATGTTAGTTCTACCCGGGCTTTTCTTTTTCTAGTTCTAGAAATACGCATAGTGGTACATTAGTGGGATAAAACTTATCCCCATGTTGTCGCCCAGTCGGCCAATTGTGTCAAGATCTTTTTGAAAGTAGTTAAAGCTCATCTTCCTGGGAGGAAGAGTGAATGTTTCCCGGGTACTATAGGGCCTAATGAAGGCAATGCTGGGAAACATTTTCTTCTGGTGTGAACACAGCCTGATATTGCTTGCTAAGCACCTCGCTTTCTCTTTGGCAGCTAGCTTGCCTTTAAAGTGAACATATTATGATGGGCAGCAATTCCACAGGAAATCTCGGCATTCCTGCTTGATGAAGGACCAACATTTCTTGCTCTGATTACGTTAGTTCTTTCTGGACTGCTTAACGGAGGTGGTGTTTATAGCGTTTCCACTGGACGAGAGACCTTCGATTTGGCTGCACAGAATGCCCCATTTTTCCTTCTGAGGAGTCTTGACAAAGTCCTATTCATCCAGGCAGGATCATAACGGGAACTTTTGAACTTAGATGAACGTTTGTCTCCACAGCTTTGTTGATGGCATTCTTCTGGTCTGCGGCGCTGCTGGGTATGCCGCCCCGGCATGGTGCGGCAGCTCTCGCGCTGGAGGTGGACGCGGTGTAGGGCGGGACCTGGGGACCATTGTTGGCTTGCCTCCGTCCTACTCCGTCTGATTCCTGTCGGTGCTTTCGGGCATTGCACTGCGCCCGCAGGTACTTCGGAGGGGGCGCCACAAGAATAGGCTGGTGAATGGGGCCCTGCTGGACAGCAGGCCACATGCTCCATAACACTGTCAAAGAATCACCAACAACCTCTCAGATAGACAGAGACTGCGTCTAACCCACCTTTCTGCCGACACGCTGCTAAGCTCTCCAGTTCCTTTTCAACATCTTACACAAACATGGAATATGCCTCTGGCTAGTACCCCAACGACCCAGAAATCAACTCTCTATTACACCTAACACAGAACTACCACCTGGCAGCAATCTCCCAAGCAAGGAATGGGTCGCCTTAGGCCGGATTCGCACAGGAGTTGGTCGCTTCGTGGCAATATGCAAGATGGGGCTGCGGCCACCGCCAGCCTGCCGGTGTAGTTCCCCATCACGGACGCGGGATCGAGTTCTCGGTGAGTGGCCCTGCCTTTCGTCACACCGGTGGACACAGGGATTCTCAAACCCCAAACAATCAAAACGTGAGGTTGGCTCCAACGCTTACAACACATTTAGCTGCGCCTTCATACGCAAGAAGAAGAAGAAGATGGCATCTTCTGAAAAAAACAAAAAATCCAATTCGCCTCAACAGATCTACTCTTGTGGATAGATAATTGAAAAGATTTGTTGGAAAATCTCCATCTAGGGAGATCGGCCACGTTGGTTTTGTGCCAAAGGAAGATCTTACGTCGCTCAAGCTTCTGGACACTTGGTCTCAAGGAAGCTTCAGCAGTCATTTTGAAGTGAAAAGCGATGCCAGCTTCGGTTACAACAGGTAAAAAGCAGATGGATTAGTCATAAGCAACATGTTAAGGATGTTCTTCACACTATGGGATCTGGTCTTGTACATGTGGTTTGGTTCAAACGCAAACTGGGTGAAAGAGATATCATGGACTAGGTCAAGCAGGTTTACTTACACTATAAATACAAGCCTTTCCTATTTTACCGTCTCCCTTCACTCGCCTGAAGAGTAGTTTCATTTTTTTTTCATTAACATCGCTTCAAGAATGGAAGGGTGAGGCTAGGAATTATTCCTGGCAAGTGGATTGCATTTCGCGGCTCTTTCGCTTTTGATCGGCCCCTCCCTCAACCCCATCCGCCCGCCCGCCACTATCACACTCTTTTACTATCACGCTATCACATCACACTCTTTTACTATCACGCTATCACACCTATATTGGTGCAATGGTAAAAATATCTCATCGGTCAAAGTTTGACTGTTCCATTGCACTCGGCTTCGCCTCGTTGAAAGGAAAAGTCACAAAAACTCATGATATATTTTACGATCACCCTCTCAAGTATTCAACATTATTTTATATTTTCCCAGAAAACGGATGAGCAACCTCACAGAAGATTGTCAGAGAGAATAAAAGCGATAAGTCACACGCACATGGTCGATAAAGATGTTGTCGGAGCGACAGCAAGAAAAGCAAACTTGGGGGCCCAGAAATCTCAAACTACGGAATTAGGTAAGGCTATACGCAAAGGCAAGCGAATTGCACCTGAGCCCTGATCAAGGGAGAGCATGGCTCACTATCCTTATGACATTCGCCTTTGCATCTAAGATCCCGGTACCAACACCCGGTTTAGACCTCAGGCAGGGCCACTTGTCGGGATTTGATTTGTATAAAAACTATTGATTAAAACTGGAATTCTGCTCTCCCGCCACAAAAATATCCCATGTTTTTGGAGGGACGTTAAGCTGCCTATCTCGCCACGTTGAGAATTACGCCTGATGTAAATCACAGTTGGGTTCTATTCGATAAGAGTGGGGTTTCAACCCTTGACTGTCCCAAGCCGTCCGGGTACCCTGCTCATCATTGAAAACCGGTGTCTGAATACTTAATGGTCTACCAAGGCTAAGTAAGAAATAAAAAAATCAAATATTGCCGATGAACGTGACAGGGAACACGTCAAAAGGGCGGTCCTTTGGTGACAAAGATTAAAGGCCAGGGTCTTTTGGAGAGAAATTGTTAACTTGGGCTCATCAGGATAGTTTTCCTCCAGATGTGGAGTTTGGACACCATTTTCATCAAAATTCCCTCCCCAAGTCTCTCAAAAATGGTTTTACCGCAAATTTTAAAACATTTATAATCTTTCAGGGAAATTTAAAGAAAATGTATGGAGATCTGTATAGAGCTCCTAAACTCAATCGTTGTTATGAATGTACATAAATTACCGTACCACCTTGAAAGTTAAAACACCAATGATTTTAGAGTCACATCATTTCCCTCATGCAGCAGAAAAAGCAAACCATCAAACGGACACCAAACAAAGCAGCGACATACGCAGACGACTGTCCAGATTGTTGGATGAGGCTGGTGCCGACCAAGAAGTTGTGTTAGAGAGTGCTGTTGCAGCATTAACATTAAAACGTCAGGCCTCTTTGTTCGCAGCCGAACCTTCAGGTAAGGGATCGTCAGTCATTTTCACGTGAACTTTTTTCGGTGGTTTAGGATGGCCTACTGCATTGAGAATTTTGAATTGCTATCCCCTAAAAATACAAGCATGAAGTGTGAAGTGTCTTTATGTCCGTATGTCGTCATGCAATAATGATATCGCTGGTTTCTGAGAGCCACTTAAAGTCTGACTCAGAGATTTTGAAATATTATTTTTTGTGTAATAATGAAAAATATTATAGTCAACTAGAACTAAAGATAGTAACCTAAAATGCACAATTCCGAAATTTGAGATGAATCGGATTTTTCGTTTTGATGCAGTAAACATTTATGTATTACGTCCCATAGGATACTGTGTATAACAAAAATTCCGGATCTGGAATTTTATAACAAAGTTGTGATTTTCTATATGAAGGAATTCGATTTAAGCTTAGCAATTTCACACAGTGATTAGTATATGGACAAGCATTATGTACATGCAAAAAACACGATTTTTTTGGAAATTGAGGGCGCCCTCCTCAGGAAAACTCTGAGTCGGCCTTTAAAGGGCATTTTGTGATCCTCGCAATCGCTTTTCGAATTCTGATTGAGCGATTTTGTGCTATGAGCAAATGTTTGAATCAAGGTGCCCCATCCCCATTAGGCACTGTGTTGTCATTTTTGTCCGTTTACCATCAGAAATTACAATATTCCCGGGAATATTCCTACTATCTTGCAGAGATGGACGAATCGAACATGAAACACGATAGACGAACGGTTCAGGTGATAAAATCTCAACTTTATAGAGACTCAGTGCAGTTGGGCAAAGCAACTCACTGCAAAACACAGATGCATTGAAGTATAAATGATTTTGATTGATTAAACTAAATTTGCAGCGACTAGAGCCAGCGCAATCCACTGCAATACACCTTGCAGTCAAGTATGAACCGGCCCTTTTTGAAGGAGAAGGCTGAAAGATTCTATCTTGTAAGATTACTCTTTCATTTGACATCAAATTGTTGTTTTATTATTCCCGTAAATTTACGACCTTTTTCTACAGCTCACAGGCGGCTGTCCTTATTGCGAGATGTACCTGACAGTGATCAGAAGGATTTGTTTTACAGTGCCGTTGCAGAAAGCGCACATCGAGCTTCTTTGGTTGGACTTGAAACATCAGGTAGGAAGTATTACACTGCAAAAACAATTGTTTAAAAGTATTTAACAACCAGACGTGTTCAGGTTCAATACATAAACAACTTGTGAATATTTAAAACAGTTGTTTGAGCATGGAACTTGAACAAAACTTTTAAACACCATTTTTTAAATGTAAGAATTCTGATTTACCGGGTAATATTTTGTTAAACTTTTCTTTTCGAAGAGAAACACAACAAGAACTCTTTCAATTTTATTTGAATTTTTCTTTTGAAAACATACCTTACCAGACAAACCTTAACAGCTATGCCAGACATAATCTACCAACTGCAAGAGATGAATAACAGGTTTATCTTAATTGAGATGAAATACCGCTGTGTGACGAAGATGCAGGACCCTTCATACATCAAACATCAGATGACCTTCTAAGACATTAATTATCTAAGGCTACACTTGACCTGTAGAGTAACGAAGAAAGTTAGTGACCTGAGATCCTATTCATTGAAAAACACGTAACAAATGAGGAGGGAAATAAAAAGGCTTAAAAACGTCGATAAGGAGAAATGGTAAAAAGACATATAGTTCAGGGCCTTATGTAAGGAATCTGGTTCCCGTGGGCCTTTCATGTTATTTTCTAATTTTTATTAGAATCCAATCTACATTATCCACTTTATCAAAAAAATCCATGGTGCCAATTTTTCTGAGCATTTATAATATATTATTTATGCAAATGAATGACGTCATTTAAAAAAATCATAGAAAATGCTCAAGTACCATGAAGGTTTAACTGAAAAGGGTAGGATATATTTCTTTGACCATTACAAACTCATATCTGGCGTTCTCATCTTGATATCGTCTTCAAATTCAAGATGGCGGCCAAAACGGCCGCATTCAATGACAAAACCTTAAAATTACCATATTATATGCAATTTGTTTGGTTATATCGTTTAAAAATATTACAAAATGTGTATAATAAAGTGTAAGATTATGTCCTTGACCATTAGAAACTCGTGCGTGGCACTTCCGTTTCGATAACAATGGAGAAATCCCAGATGATGACCAATACGTCTGCCGTTTCAGACTTATTAAAACCTACAAATTACCTAATATGTCTGTATTATATTTAGTTATATATCATCCAAAAATTATTATAAAGTATAGATTGGGGTATGAGACATGGTTTTGATCACTATAGATATTTATATTAATATTACTTTATTTGTTATCAGCCTTAAATTTAAAGATGTTGATCAAGTGATAACAAATACATGTCAATTTGGTAGGTTTAGAGAACTTAAACGGAAGGCATATTGCCTTAATTTTTCATTTTAAGTATGTTAACAAACCAAAATATACCAGACATGAGTTTTTAATTGTCAAGGTCATATTCTTTCAGACTTAAAGTCGTATTTTTTCGTGATTTCCGGATATTATAACTAAATATATCCAGATGGTAAATTGTAGAGTTTAACGACATTCCATATTGGCTGACACCTTGGAATTGAGGAAAGATGATATTAAATATATGCCTGACAAGAGCTTACGATGCTTTTAAAATAAAATTGCCTGTTTTCTTCCACACAATTATTATATCTAGTCAAAATGTGCATTTATTCACAATTTTGCCATTTTGGTAGAACTTTTGCGGGCATTTTTGCATCTGAAGCAAGATAATGATTGGTAAGAGTTTCTGATGGCCCTTGAAAATATACATGTGTTTTATTCTCGTATTAATGATTATTTTGGCCCAATATGCCGCATTTTCAATAATTTTCATATTTTGGACGCCATCTTGAATATTGCTGGAATGTTGCATGTTTTGATTGTCTTTAACATTTTGACTGTGTTATAGAATGATAAAAGGAAGCTAATCGGTTTATTTGATTGAGTACTGGTATAATTTTAATTTTGAATTATGACGTCATACTTATTTTGCATGGAAAATGGTGAACATATGCTCGAAAAAATTGGCACCAATATTTTTGGCTCAATCACATCATATTTAACAAGTAGGCCAATTGTATTAATAAAATAAACAATGGAAAGGTGGAAATTTCTGGGAACAAGCTGAAAATGTCAGAATTGGTGCAGAAATGTGTCTAGAATAATATACTAAAAGTCCCCAAAAATCCTCTTTGTGCATTTTCAGAAATAAGGGGGAAAAGTTTGTACAGGGGTAAAATTACGAAATATTTCAATTGTCCTTAAATGTGTTCCAACATTTTTGTCATGTCCCAAGGATTAAAAAAAGGTATAGTTTGCCCAATCTATGACTTGTAGTTTAATATGGTAAAAAAGGCTCATGGTCATCCTGGGGGTAAATTTTCAGAATGGTCGGATTCTTCTGAAAGATGTGTCAAATTCTTCATCTAGTTGTACATGAACACCAAATGAATATTTAAACAGGTGATGGTCATTACTTGCAAAATTACAGGGCCAAGTGTGATGGGGTTCTACAGGCTCTATGGGGGTCACTGCTTTCTGCTCTTACATGTCAATATTGAATCCATGTAGGTGATTTGAATGAACATTTTCTGTTTTAATATGACTCTACGAGCAATTTGAATCTGGTTTCAATGAAATTGGATCATTTTGAAATATTTACCCC